>JAUZST010060902.1:0-23213 GCA_034779995.1 Parotocinclus haroldoi
AAAATGGTAGGAAGAAACCTTGGGAGGAACCAAGACTCAACAGGGGACCCGAACTCCATGGGCGGCCTAGATGTTAATTAAACAAATACTAAATGTATATTAAATCATAGCAAAATTGGTTTAAAATAAAAAACAAATTATTAATAAAATTGAAATTAGTAGTAGAAAAACTATGAAATAATCTAAATTATAAAACAAAACGGATTATATAATGAGTCCTTAGAGGGAGGGAAGACTGGATTATTCCAGTGATAAATGAATGGTTAATGTCCAGTCTCTGTCACGACAGCCAATGGTCGTCCATGTACCTCGTTTTGCATTTACACTTCAATTGCAACTTTGCACCGCTTGAAGTGTTGCTTTATAGTGTATTTAGTGCCTCTCTGTGAGGGGAGCAGGTGGATGTGTGTGACTATGATCATAATGATAAAGCGCAGTAAGCTCAGGCTTGGACAAATTCTCGGAAACATTGTATTTTCTAATGTTCTTGAACATTAAGTAGGTACTTCACTAACTATATAACGTATTCAGAACATATTGGGTGTATAGTGTATATGACAAATAGTATACATCCATTATTTCTTTTAAGATTTGTTGAATAATATTGAGGAATAATGTAGTTTATAATCTGTGTCATATGTTACCTGGGGTAGTGTATACATATGATCAGTAGTATAATGTTTTGGCATGATGAAGGAAGTATGAAGTATGATGAGGATTGTAGTATTGTAGTATTGCCTTATGGTCGTGGGTTCAGTCCCGGGGTGGAGCGGCCTGGGTCCTCCCCGTGTCTACGCGGGTTTACTCCGGGTACTCCGGTTTCCTCCCACAGTCCAAAGACATGCGTGTTAGGTTAATTGGTGTCTTTAAAGTGGTCTGTGTGTGTGCCCTACGCTGGATTGGCGCCCCGTCTAGGGTTGTTCCTGCCCTTACAAAAATGAAGCGAAAGATAACAAATGGATGGGTGGTTTTAACTTAAAATCCTTTTTTTTAATGGCTTTTTATCTCTTCTTCAAAACACTAAATTAGCAACATAGCAACTAACTAAATAATAATTCAATCTGGTAAATGCGAACTATAACGTAACGGTCAGTGACGAAAATTGCGTGGTACGCCATTGACTGTAAATCGTAATATTTTATGATTGATAACTTTCATTTATTGTTAGAATTAGTCTTTTTAATCTATTTCTTTATACATTTTGTGATTTTTTTAAATGTAAAATGTACATGTATGTGTATACGTTAACTATACCTCACGTACCACGCACGCGCAGATCGAGTTCCCCAAAACCCCGCGAAACAGCGGGAATCCGCGTTATATTTTTTCCATGAATATTTTCCAAAAACCGTCGATGCACAGAGTCCGCGAAAGGTGAACCGCGAAGTGGCGAGGGAACACTGTAATGTCCTGACACTGAGTCATGTCCATACAGCTCTCTGTACATGAAAGACCATCAGGACTTCAGCTTTGTCTAAACATAGCTGGTCCAAGGGCAGCGCTGGCATGCTTCCGACACCAAGTTTTCCACTGACACTGGACATCCAGACTCAAGCCACATTTTCCTTTCCTCTTCTTCAGCTGAGAATGTTTGCTTTTCTTGTGGATCTAAGGACCACCAGCTGTGAACCAGCTGGTCCTTAAAGGTTATTCACAGTTTTAGGTCTTTTCTTACGGCCCCTGCTCTTCAGTTAGATGGATAACGAGGACTAAACCATTACGTTTTATGAGGGTCCCGACACACACATTGAACCTGTTACCTGCTCGTATCCCACTTCTCAAGTTTCATCTCTCTGACCCAAGCTATGTAGACCTGGACAGCTGGAGGTCACCAGTGATGAGCTTTGATGATTTTGTGTACCGCGAAGGAACGAGGAATGGTTTTCATCAACGACCTGGACTAACGTACGAACGTTATTTCCTTTTTTTTTTTTTTTTATTCTACCACAAAGAGAATCCAGGCTTATTACATGTAAACGTCATGCATGTTTCAATCAGCTTCAATCACAGGCGAATGTACTTAGAGTCGAGCTGAGCAGATTGTGACAGGGCGTGAACGTTTCTTCCTTAAAACGAAATGTACACATTAAAGGTTCAATCCCGGGATAGTATGACTCATCACAGATTGATGTCCGCAGAATGCAAACCAGCAGTTATGAGCTCAGCTCCGATTCACTCTCGAAGCCTCTGGGTCAACAACAAAGGGGAATTCGAATGACCACACACAGGGACACGCAATTATAAATCCTTTAGGCCGTGAGAAACCTTCTGGGTTACACTAAATGCATTTCAGTAGTGCGAAAGCTCATTGTACAAACCCTTCGACAGTTTAATGGCATTGGTTTTCAGACACCTCAGTATCGCGGAATTACCGTCTTTAAGCAAATCAATAGTGGCCAGTGGGCTTTGGGTTACCACGTCCGGTGGAGACAGAAAAGCTTCCAGTCCTTCAGAAATCGTAATACGAATTTGGCAGAATATTGAAACATGAAAAGGTCTGTCCCAGAATTAGCAACGAGGGACAGACTATGTTCTAGAAACTAGAGCAGACCAAAAGTTTCCAAAGTAAGGATCTTGGATTATTTAAAGGTAATCGAGTCTGACGTTCACGAATTCCAATGTGTAGAAAAACTTGTGCTTCACAGAGAGGCAAAAAGAGAAAGTGACGGTATGCGGGCAGACCTCAGAGGCGTGAAAGCAAGAGAAGATCTCATGCATTACGCACCCGACCACAACTGCTCAATAAATATTTCTTCCAATGTGACACGCGAGCGCGCAGACGTGGTCTGGTCTCGCGCTGCCCTGCATCACGTCGCGGCATTATAAAAGCAAGGCAAACCGTCCCAGAAAGAGCGTGTGAGGCCATCTGCGATGCTCACGTGACCAGCCGCAGGGAGATGGGGCTCAGCGTGCTTCATCAGGATCTAATCCAATAACTCACTCTGACATTTACACGTGCTAAGTAGTGGCTACGGCCCAAGGCACTTCACCATACCATCGCAGGGCCTGGACGGCTCAACGCGTCACGCACCGTCCAGCAGCCACGCATCAAGGGACACGAATATGGTTCGCATCATGGACACATCTGCTGCTCGCATGAGGTAAGGGGGTCCACGGTCACACGGTGTTCGCCAAACAGTTTAAACATGGCGGTTTTTAAAGCAACACCCTTCCTCCCACTCTAGTCCACGCCTCGAGTCCAGCCTCAGCGGTTATGGGTTTGTATGCGTTTATGCGGTTGCTCCAAATTTGACCCATGTACACAACTAAAGTGGTGTGTGTACTGTAGGGGACTCGCATAAGGATGGTGTGTCTTATTGTACAAGCAGTCATAGGAGAAACCTGCATGCACTGTTTAGATGCAGGGTTTGCCCTTAGCTCAGATGCAAAACAAGTTTGGCGTCCAACGTTTCCTTCCGTAATTTTGCCGCAGTTATGAGGCCAGCAAACAAGCAAACCAGAACAGTAGTCTATGTGAACCAGGATGGTACCAATAATACTATAACACTTCTTTATTCATGGATCAAGACGTGTCCACATTGCTCAAGTTTAAAAGATCTGAACTTTTTGACTATTTACTGTCACTGTGGAGACGAATGTAGTTCCTAAAACACTGGGCATGGGGACTTTTCAACGCAGGGACTTTTTTAAGAGCATAGGAACCATGAGTGAGTTGGGAGGCCAGCAGTTTGTTCAGGTGTCCCACCTGATGCGGACCCCAGTCCGGTGCGTAGATGGTTCAGCGAGGTCCACAGATGGCGTGGCAGGTCTTCTCCTTTGACACCTTGGTGCATCGTTGAATGCAGGAGGGCCCAGTCGTAATCATTTTGTGGTGACTGGTCCAGACGTAGCGATGCAAGTGTGTAGCGACTGGTCCAGAGGTAAGCGCTTGTGTTAAACTCAAATGCCACGTTTAAATGAACTTGGACTCTGTAGTTTCATAAACAGATCCTCTGCTAAAAATGGAACAAAAACACAGACAACTGGGCCGACACTGAAGTCCAGGTTTGAATGAGCCTACGGTCCTCCTGAGGAACCTGGCTTCAAATTGGCTCTACCTGTGCCCACTTAATTTTGGGGCAGGCTCCAGACCATCCCCCTGAAAACCTGACCAAGAGAAGCAGGGGCACTTTGCTTGCTGTTTAATATCCAGTATGCGTTTTCGAAAAGTGTGTGTTCGGGATTGCTATCGCTTCAAGTGAAGCTCATTAGTGTTTCAGCCAACTTGCTTCTTATGGAATCTGGCCTTGGGTATCAGTTTTAGTGCACCTTTGGCAGAGCTATATAATGAAAGGTGGAGGGTTTATGGTGATGCAAGTACACACTCTGAACCCATACACACCGATTCATGAGTTCTGCCCAATTACACCCTGTACACCATTTTAATGCCCCTCCCTCCCCTCTTTTCCTCGAAATCCCTTTGAACCTTTGCCAGACGAGGTCGTAAAACACGACTATCATCTGTGCCTGAATGATTCAGACATTTTAAATCCTCGCCTCTTGTATCCACTCCACACAAAAGGCATTACTAATCAAGTACTGCAGTGCCAGGCCACTGGGGCCGGATAACATTTTGAGCATTATTTTGTTTCTGGACATTTGCCTGTGCTCATTTAGCCCTTTGTACCTGACTTCCTGCTTGCTGTTTACTTGCCTGAGGAGAGGGGTTGAACAAACACACATACACACTAGAAAAGTGAAAGGCTTGTGCACGTCACATCGGGGTTATAAAAGCACAAAACAATGGGCACTTAGAGGTAAGAGAGGAACTTTACAGCAAAAACAGTAATGCCACGTATTTACTCTCCCACCAGGTAGGACTGTAATACAAGACTGAGCAAACACAAACACAAACACACACACACACACAAACACAAACAAACAAAACTCCTGAAGCAGGGGCAGTTTCGGAGCACTTGGACTTTTACAAATCCACGCAGACCATGCTGCAAAGGGACCAGACAGTTTGCAACAGACGGCAGGGAAACGGATAACTATCTCAGAATTAGTGAGCCTACACACTGTTCCCACTCATGCCCTAAGATTAGGCCTTGCGGTTTCTGGCCAAGGAAGACAGGTCCAGACATTCCGCCTCATTAGCTTTTACTGATGGGTATCAAGAGTCTGAGTCGAGATTGGTTCAAGATTGAGAATTTATTTCCAGTGAACTACTGGAACGTCTGAACAATCAATCACGGGCAGAATCGCAAAAGGAGCGAGGAATGCAGCGCAGCGGACAGAGGCCTCTTCGCAGACACAACACCATATGGAAGATTGGAGTTTACACGAGCAAAATAGGGAGGAGGAAATGATGGAGGGCGTGGTCCAAAGGGGTCCAAGCCAAGAATGTGGTTAGCACGCCCGCCTAAGAGAGAACGAGCCGCTCGGGTCCGGGTCCGTGTTCCCCCAGTACCTGGGCTTTTTCGAATAAGTCATCATTAAGTAGGTTTTCGGCATTCAGCAGATCCAGAGCGGCTTACAACTAATCGGTCGAGAGTTAAAGGTTTTGGCAGGCGATGCCAGGATTTGAACTCGCAACTTTCTAATTAGCAGTCACTCATTAACCACGGAGCCGCCTATTAGCAGAGGTCTGAGTATTGACTGATATCTGACACAAGTGAACAAACATCCTCTGAGTAACTGTGCAGACTCATTATGGGAATATGGCATCTGGCGTGATGCCAGTCTGCCGTATAACACTCTGCGGCATATTTATGGTATGCTGTGTCACCCGGGTTTCACGCCAAACACACGCCAGATTTCAGCTCATATGGCCTCGTTGGACACTGAATACATACAACATGGAGTTCCGAATACACTGAGCAAAACCCAAGGCCCAAAAATGTCAAACTTGAAAACATAATGTGCCTGTGAACACGTTGTAATAATCAGATTATAGGGCTTTATAAGATTATATGATGACGACTGCTGATAAGAGATTAAAAAAAAACAGTCTACAAATGGAATGTTTTCCAAATGTTGAATAAATGCAGATATGTGCACCTTCAATAACACAATGGAATAAAAAGTGGGACTGGCTTATGGGTTACAATGGGACCCATTGTCATATAGTAAGTAACTAATATGGATTTTAACATTTACATTTACGTCATTTTAGCAGACGCCCTTATCCAGAGCGTCTTATAATCCAAGCAATTGTGGATTAAGGGTCTTGCTTAGGGACCCAACTGTGTTAGCTTGGCAGAGGTGGGATTCAAACCTTGTGCCTACTGGTCCATAGTCCAGTACCTAAACCGCTAGGTCACCACAGTCCAAAAAAGTCCAATTACTACGTAAGACACAATTCGTCACAACATTTACATTATTTAAGGCATTAAAGGCCTTGTTTAAGGACCCGAATGTGGCAGCTTGGCAGAGGTGGGATTTGAACCCTGGATCTTCTGGTCTGGAGTCCAGTACCTTAACCATTAGGCTACTGCAGTAATCCTTACTGTATTAATTAATAATCTATCGTTTTTTGTTTTTTTAACTTTGCATCTGCATTGCGTGCAAGCCTACATATGTTACTTATTATAAAAAAATACCCTTCTTTGTTTTTTATCAAGCTCGCTTATATAGACCGGCCGTCTTACAGGATCTATAAAGAAAAATGTATACAATTATTGCTATATAGCTCCAGCTGGGCATTCCTCCTACGGCCAATATCCAGAATGAGCGCAGGAGGTCAAAATTTGAAATATGACTCAACCTTAAGTGCTTTAACAGCTCTTAATAGAATCATTCTGCTCTCTCAGAAGCTCCTTATCCTGGCGCTGTTATGACCGTCCTCAGCAGGACTAAATATTTACAGTGTAATGTTTCCTAGCCAAGCTGCAATTACTGTCACTGGACAGGAAATTGGTGTGGAGAAAAGGGGGCTTTTTGTGCCGTTTAAAGGGATACGCTCACAGTCGGTTGGAGTTGTGAGATTTTTTCAGTGCTCGGAGGTTTCGGATTTAACATTCCTCTAGGTTCAGCCTTAGCCGTTTCTCCTACACTTCGCCGAATTCCTTGGAATCCCACAGCCACACTCTGCCGTCTCTGGCCGGTTATTGGTTGTGTCGTTTAAATAGCATCCCGCTTTGAAGTGGTGTTCCATACTGAGGACTCCGCTGCAATTATTGGAAGTGCGGGTTAAAAGGCTAACATCTCCCAAACCTCTTTAGCACTACTTTGGTGTTGTGAAGGTGTAGCTAAGCATCCACTCTTTAATAAAAAGCAGCATGGAGGCATATCGGATTCTCCCCCGGCTCTCGGGTATTTGATGGGAAGTGTTACTCTGAGATTTAATAAGGACGTGTGGAATGAAGCCACAAGGTTTCAAGAGGGATGAACGCAGAACTTAGGTTCTATTGTTAACTTAATTAGATATCGTTAGGAGCATTAAGAAATAAGTATTAAAAAAAAGACTGGTTTTGTTTTCTTGTTCTTTTTTTTTTAAATGCTATTTTTGAACTTGAGAAATTCCCCTTAACAGACAGCACCACATGCCTGTTCATGCTTTTATAAGAGACGATAATAAAAGATGATAGTATAAGGATTATAAGCCGAAGCCTATGTTCAAACAAGCACCTATTATACATTCCTGGCATGTGTGTCTAGAGCCGGAAAGATCTTCCAGTTTTCTTTTCCAAAGCACGATTATGCTTATTAATAGCTTGCTCGTTATCAGAAGTTAATCAAACGTAAATTAAACAGACAGCTGATCGATGAGAGCTTACACCTTAATTTAGGCAAACGCATGCATACATTTATAGAGATTAAAAAGCCACTGTGCAAAGTAATAAAATGTTTGTTTACATGCATCATTAAGGAATCCCTACCTGACGCAATGTTTTTCAAGCGTTCTTAGACGCATGCTTTCTCTGCCTGCGAAGTTATACCCCTCACAAAAACGGACGCTCTTTTTTTAAAATGTCTTTCAGTGTCCAAAATGTGACCACATATCCTGAAGTGCTGAGTTATAAAATACAAGTTTTTAAAAAAAGCCATACAAAATACTGTGCTGTACAAAAGCTGTACTTTATGTAGCCAATCAATATTCAAATAGAAACACTTAAATGTTTTGGTCTGTGTGAGCATGGGCTTTTTCGGGGGGTCATGGGGGGGCTCCGAGGAAAAAGGAAAAAAAAGGTTGGGGACACTTAGGTCATTTAGCAGACGCTCCTATCCAGAGCGCCTTGCAATTAACAGTCTTACAATCCAAGCAATTGTGGGTTAAGGGCCTTGCTCAGGGACCCAACTGTGGCCAAGGTGGGATTTGAACCCTGTACCTTCTGGTCCATAGCCCAGGACCTTAACCACTAGGCCACCCCAGTCCCATGCATCAAGGACAACTGGCAATTGGTATAAAATAAACTTCTATATATGAGTAATTACATGCATACTGGATTGAATTGTATTCCACATAGACTGAACAAATAAACATAAAAGAACGTTTTAAGAAAACTCTAAGCCCGTCTGATTGTTAGCACAACTACACACTTATTTAACACGTTGACCTGAATAAACTGCTTTTTTCTTGTGCAAACATAACCCTACAGAGAAAAGGTTTACCGAATCTGCGAGCGCTGCCAACGTTTTTCTCTTAAAGCCAGCACTGTGGCTCCATGGTAAAAATTTTACAGCACATGCTTATTTTTCAGTAAATTTATGGCCGGTTGTAAAGCAACAATACGGCCATATGCCGTGCATTTCGAACAAAATGAATTCCCGACTCTTATTTGGAGAATTTCCACCGTCGGATTACTGAAGTGCGTGTAGACGCAGTGACAGAATTATTACCGAGATCGGAATCGGTGCCAGCAGGTTATCTGATTGACATTTTATGGAACCATTTGAGACACAGCACTGATAGTGTGTGCGTTGTGTAATTGCGTGCTTCTGGGTGGGCCCTCGGTTCTTCGCCTTTCAGCTGAAGTGTAACGCATTCCTCTTTAATATACGAGGCAATTAAGTGTTGAACCTGAACTGTACGCCCTCAAGCCATTCTCGGCTGCTGGTTCCATCTGGAGGGGGATGAAGGCCTGTCAGAAGATGCTTCGTAACACCGGAGCCAGAAACATGTTTATAAACACAAAATGCTTGCTGGGCAAATACCTTGGGACAGACGTGCTATGCGGTCTAGATTTTGAGAAATATTTCCAAACAATCATAAAGTGCAGTCCAAAAGTATGCATCTTTGAAGGAATTAGGAGAGCATGAGATCTCGGTCATCGGAAGTTCTTACAGTGCAAAGATGTTGGTCTGCAAACTCTTGTTGTGCTCATTTTGACCAACAAAACTACGTGTATCAGATAAAGGTGAGGCAAAGTCTTATCAGTGGTTGAGAAAATGTAATCTCCCAGTTCCAGTGAGGAAGGACATGGCCTCTTTTCCTCCAAGTTTCAAGGATCTGTGATAACTGTGGCTGAAGAAGGCGTGGCCTCTCAGTTCCAGTTATCCGTGGTCTCTGTGCCTGACTGGCCCAGTGGAGGCGAAAGATCTTCTCAATACCAGAGACGGCCAACGAGAAGGAACATTTTCCTTCCATATAGTTCTTGAACTATACTGGACCCTTTGATGCATTTCCCAGTGCACAGGAACCCAGAGCGAGGTAACTAGGTGGTACTCTCAGTTACTCTACGTTACTGTCTCTCCCAGTGAAGAAGGTGTGGTCTCCGTACCGGTCAGTCCCAGTAAAGCTGGCATGACGTATGCACCTATGAGAACCAGTGAAAAAGGGCACGGCCTCCATCCCTTTCGGTTTCAACTACCTGCCAGAGGTACCTGTCAGCCCCAGTAAAGATGACACGGCCTCTGTGCCTGACAGTCACAGTGAAGGCTGGGGAAGCTCAGAAAGTCATGACCTCTGTGTGTTAGCCCCAGTCCCAGTGCAGAAGGTGGCACGCTTCTCGAGAGCATCAATTGACTGTCTGTTTGTTCCAGCAAAAGACGCCACTCCTTAAAACTAGCATTTTTTTTTTAAACAAAACCAAATATGGCCTGTTAATGAGGAAAAATGTGTTGTTGTATTTGGCCATTGTTGTCTCCATTCTAGTTTGGGATTGCCATTGTGTATCATTTTCCACACACTACTGTCGTCACTGCATTCAAGCTTTTGTAGAAGGCTTACAGCAACCTGCTCTGAACGTACCATAACTTTACAGAGCAGTCATAACAAAAGTCCGAGTTTTGCGATTCACCTTCAAGGGCCAGAAATCCAAAATAAATCCAACGTTCAGTGCGCCCGATTCGGTCAGCTAAAGAAGCGTTACTTTAAGCTGCATTTAATTTTCTCAAAGAAGCACAAACATTTCGGAAGAAGAAACTCAACCCCAGGGAAGAAGTCCTTTTTCTTACCCAGCTACCCCAGCTTGACCTCATGATCGATGCGGTTTGTAAGATGAGGAACTTCCCTCAGTGTCTCGGTCACTGAGAGACAACACTTTCCCCAAATTCGACAAGATCTCTTCATCACTCACAAACAAAGAGGCCTGTGTGCTCGTCTTCCGCTACACAAATCAAAATAAACAAGGTTGGTAAGAAGAACAAGGAATGTTAAGCCCTGGTGTCTTTGCTAGGACTTGTTGGGGATCTTCAGGCATTCAAGCGCATGCCTCGCAGGCAGCACATCATTGTGTGTGTGTGTGTGTGTGTGTGTGTGTGTGTGTGTGTGTGTGTGTGTGTGTGTACAGAGGCAGGTATTCTCTTTACCACAGCGTTTTTATACTCTAGCTGCCATTCCATCGCATTGTGCTCGTTCAAGGCTCGTCTAAAGACAGGTTTCAAATGTGTGCTGAAATAAAAACTTCCACATTTCAACACTGTCACATCTGACACGCTTGACGTCTCTCATTCAAGCACTTCAACTCAAGAGCAAGGGACTTGAGCTGAATGAGGACTTGGTTCTTTCACATTTAAATGGATCCTTAATGAGAAGGGGAAGACCTGAGGGCCAAACAGCCCCGAAGATTTCAATTCTAACACGTCTACATCCAAACCATTCGAATAGTGAAAGTGAAAAGAGGCAGAGCGATCATGGGTGCAGGAAGAGCTGACAGAACGCAGAGGAGATGGAAATCCAAGCTGCTGTCCAAACTATCACTATGCATACAAGAGGGAATTTAACAAACGAAATCTGCTCTAAACTTGATATCCCTAATCAGAGAGGTCCAAATGAAGTCCTGAATTGCTTCTTACTTCTACCTTCACCCTCCGTCTCGTTCCTTGCTACTACCTTTATTATATTCACGGTCACTTTGAGGTGGCAAGTAGACCAACTCATTGGTAACAAATTGGTAGTACACGTGAGAAACGAGACTCTCTGACGTACTACACCCGTTCTGTTTGCTTTCGTCTTCGCAGGGACGAAATGAGTACGTTTCCTGCAGCCCAGTGGAGCGATACTGTCCAGATGAATTCCTCTGGACGTGGTAATGGTCCTACATATTGGAAAAGTTTGGACGGCCCTGGCCACCTGCAGATCTCTGCTTTCTAAAGCTTAAACGAGTTCTGCAGGAATAAAGCTAAAGCTGCATAAAACAGGGGGAAAAAGGAAACTAAACAACAATTGCACGTTTAGGCTTTCCAGATGAGTCGGTGTTTCTCGGAGGTTTGAGTTCATTGACATGTTATGGGTTCAAATATGCAGCAATAGGACAATATCACTCTATCACTCTTGACTGCAGAGGTAGTGTGTGTGTGTGTGTGTGTGTGTGATAGAAAATATCAATATTTTGATATAAACACCAAACATTTTTAGTCTTTAGAGTTTTGGAGAAGCTGAAAAGGCAGACATTGGAAGCAAACAGGTGAAACATTTGTCTATAATCCAGACCCATACATTACAAACATTATGAACTGATTATTTATTATAGATTTTAAGATCATATACGAACACTTGGATATTTTGGTTTATATGAATAGATGCTGTCCGTTTTACTATGTTATAATGTATTAACTATGAATACGCACATCTAAGCAAGTTCTGCAGGCACTTACCAGGTTAACGCATATTCCACTCCGATCCATGACTCAAGATGAGAAATAACCCAGTAATCAAGTCTTCTTTTACGGGTTGTGGATCAGATCATCTGAAATGTGTTCATTTGAATTCATGTCCCAGTGCCGAGGACAAAACTTCACTTTATGCAAAGTCTTTGTTTTGGAAGAGCACGATCTTAAGCGATTGAGCCCTCCAATCCAAAACTCCAAACTGGATTAAACTCGGACTCTGCCGTGTTTTCAGAACCAGGTCGGACAAACTTCTGTCAAAGCGACAGAAAAGCGGCCGTCAGCTCGAGACACTGCGGGCACAATGCACTCAGATCCACCAGGCGTTTGACTTAAAAGTTGAAATCCCGCCCTCAGTTCCGCGTTTGGTCTTAGACTGAGCAATAAAACTAGGGCTCGATTCCAAACGGCTTTCTACTACAGCTAAAGTGCACTTAGTAGGGGCGTAACAGACGTTGTTGTATTTACGAGGTAGTACACTTAAATAGGGAGGGCGGAGCTGTTTGGGATTAAACCCACCTCAAGCCAGTACGTTAGTTGTATTGCACGAATGATAAAACTATTCATTATTCAACAATTCAGTCATTCATTCACTTTCATACCCGCTTAATCTGATTCACGGTGCCAGAGCCTAACACAAGGCGGGAACCAACTCTAGACAGAATGACAGTCCAACGCGGGGCACAGGTGGCAGGGATTATATTTACATTTGATGATCTCTCAGACGCCCAATTGTAACCGTTTGATTGTTTTGGCTCTCTGGTTCCACTGGGGACTGTGGTAGCCTAGCGGTAAAGGTACTGGACTCTGAACCAGAAGGTTCAAATCCCACCTCTGCCAAGCTGCCACAGTTGGGTCCTTGAGCAAGGCCCATAACCCACAATTGAGGGCGTCTGCTAAATGCTGTGAATCTAAATCTAAAATCTAAATCACTGACCCAGTCATACTTAAAAGTATCTTTTTCTACGAAAAGGAGAGTTTATTTACAGGCTAACAATATCTAAGCCTTTGGCATTAGTCCGCCATCTGCTGTTGTTAATGAGATATTACACATGTAACGGGAAACAATACCCGAACTGTTCATTTTTGTAACAAAATACATTAATAAAATGCATATGGATTTGAAGGACAACAGAACTATTATGTTACGTCATGCAGCTCTATAGTCACACCATGACGTCAGTCTAATTTCAGTCTGAAGTTCTGTTTTGTAGCTCATTCCCATGCAATGCTCTGGGCATCGCACGCCGGACGCGCGGACGATTTTCAGCATGAATAAGCCTGATTATCTGGCGTTCCCAGCCATCACTGGAACATCCGGCCAGTATGATTACATGAGGAAGCAGTGGGACAGCCATCACTACCATTACCACATGCAGAGGCTGAAAAACGGCAAGTAAATTGAAAGTGATGTGCAGGTACATTTCAGCAGACATGCGCTAATCCATGACCTGTGGTGCCCCCTCAAACCAGTCAAACCAACGGTGGATTCCAGTGCTCCTAAAATGTACCTTCGCTCCAAACTGAATATGAAGAAAATTCAGGTAAACCCAGGTTGCGTTTGTGTTGTCATTTTCTTTCTTTCTGACTTCTTTGTGAGTGTTGACATGAAGAATCAATGTGCTGCAGAAAGACCAAGAGCGTCTGATGGACATTGAGCGGGACAACATGCTGCTGAGCTCTCGAATCGCCCACGTTAAGACCAAATGTGGACTGGATACTTTGAATGATTATTTACCGAGTCGCAGGTGAGAGTCAGAAGATCCTGGTGATAACGCCTTAAACTCTGCAAGGTCCAGGGTTCAGGTCTCAGCGTTGCCGAGCTGCCACTGTTGCCCCTGTGCTCGGACTGCTTTGAGCTTCACACGTTAAAATACAGTAATATGGTAGCGGTTCTATGCTCTGGATCAGTCTGTCTGCTAAATGAATTACCGACTCCGATGTGTGAATGTAGGGCGACTAGAGATATCAAAAAACAAGAAAAGATGAAAATCGCACTGGAAAACCAGGCCATGAGCAAGAAAATCAACAGGACCAAGCCGATCTATGATCACAAGAAGTTGCTGGAAAGTTACAAGGTAAGACCTCGGAGGAGGAGATAAGACGTTACATCCCTGTACTGTGTCAGTGTATTGTATGTAATGTATTCACTCTGAGTGATACACAGCATTTTCTTTCCTTTATTACACTTGCCAATAGGTCACAAGAATATATATGTCTCGTCTGGCGAAGTATCCTGAGAAGCCCGGGATTAAGGTGCGCTGTCCATCTCAATTCCTTTTTAATAACAAGTAATGATTTGTAAAAGAATTTAAAGAAAAAACGATTATATTTGATATGTTTCATCACAGCTCCTGCCGCTCAGGTTGCTTCCTTGACTTCCATCACCTACATGTGCACAAACATTTGGCACCGGCGAGTTTATTAAAGGCACTGAGAGCAAACGGGTTCTCCCCTGCGTCCTCACTTGAGCACCATGCCAACCTGAAACACGGAAACAAGTCACATTAGTCCCGCTGAAACGAGCAACTTTGACGGGCGACGTGTTAGGGGCTACGATGGAAAATACAAATCTGCGATGTATACATCTGATTCGTGTCTGAATGACAGAAAAGTGCTTACTTGCGGCACCTGCAGACAGAAAACGGAATCGCAGGCATAAAAGGCAAAAAGGAAAACACGGTGGCGTTCCACTCCAGTTTTATAAAAGAAGACCCGCAGATAAGAATGACGGCATTGTACCGGACAGTGCTGTACTAAATGTCAAAGGATCTGATGACTAAAGAGAACATCAGAAAAGCAAATGCAAATTCAGTTTTCATGATGGAGTAGCAGGTGATTTATTCATGGGGTGAACAGAAGCAGGTCAGACTGGACCGGAGTGCCCCACGGTGTGTTCAGTAGGGTGTGTGGCCACCCAAGAGTGTCAGAACACCCTGACAGTGATGGGGCATGGGCAGGATCAGATTATCCAGCAGTTCTTTTGAATTCATTCCGAAATATCCCCTCGTTTTCTTAACGCTCCCACCTCTGTCCGGCCAGGTGACAGTTAGGCAAATGCAATAATAATACTGAAAGGTAACTGTTCCAATGGTGCGATCACCTTGTCTGGAGTTATTCCGGGGCATCTCCAGTTGTAAAGGTAATAATACACACTGGTGTCTCCTTGGGTAAACTTCAGAGGTTCAAGATATGCCTCGTTCCCCATCACATCCAGAGCGGTGAGCACATCAAATCCTCTCTGTAAGGGTCGAAATTTGAACGAAGTTCTACTAAATTGCATCGTGGAATTATGTCAATTATGAGTGTAAGGCAGCGACTCACCGCTTTAGCTACGATTAGGACATCCTCAATGAGCTGCTGTGGGGGGGTTACAGTGGTGACCGTGTAAAGCATGTGTGCAGCCTTCAGGCTCCGATGCACTAAGTGGTTTAGCACGGTCGAAGTCTGGGTGTAGAAACTAACCATATCACTTATAACACCATCTGAACCCTGGTTAAAAAAAACCACACGCAAACATTCACTACAAGATCACACAAAGGCCTCCTAGGTGAACATCAGCCCAGTTGAAAATGGCACCATAATGCAATTGCTCAACGACATTACGTCCGGTTGAAATTAAGGTTAAATGATCATACTGTATATATATGAAGTAACTGTGCTTAATGGATTGCTTCTCCACCATCTGGCTATCTTCGTATTATGAGACTGAACGAATGGAGAGATTTGATTAAGCAAACGTGATGTGGTAAGAGGAAATAGAGGAATCAAAACATGCTTTGGGAATTTAAAGGAACTTAGAGCCTGACCTCACCAAAAAAGCGGAAGTGAACGAGACCTGGCTGTTGTGAATGTGTCTAGTTTCACATGATCGCTGTGATTTAATAACTCACCTCGACCACATATGTGTCAACGACTCCGTCACGGGGCAGGAACCAGTGCTGAGCCTCTTCCTGGCTCAGGATGGGGAACAGATGGAAGTTATTTAGATGCTCTTTTAGCAGAGCGTGAACTCTGGGGAGATCAGCCTGAGTCATGAGGCGTAGACCTGCAGTTTTAGTTGTCTGTCAGGAGTAAGAGATAGAAAATGAAATCCCTTATCGACTTCAGAATGTTTATTTCGGGCTTGGTGAAAACCATATGGGAAAAATCGAACTTTTAATATAAGTAAAGCGTAGTCTAATTAACTACGCAGCACTGCGACCATTTAAAAGGGCCTAAAAGATTTATGTCAATCAATACATTTTATATAGAAAGTTCATTCAAGATGGACATGTCATGAGATCTGCTCGTGCTCCCGCAGACCCAGACCTCTATACCTGTCTCGGGCCTCGCCAGATTCCTCGCGAAATTCCCTAACATACTTAATACAGTCATATGCAAAAGTCTGGGCACCTTTCCAGATTACCCAGTCTGAGCTTAACCGATTCAATTGTTCAGTTCTTACCTGCAGAGATTGTGTTATGCGCTCATGGCTCATGGAAGAAGAACTAACCTCTGGCAGTCGGTTCAGCTTAAGTGCTCGCTGCAGGGTCATGTTACGTGGGAGCGCTGAGAAATTCAGCTCAATTAGTTTGCGTGGGTTCAGGGATCGATGCCAGTACCTAAGGGACAAAGGGGAATACTGCCAACTGTCAATTGAACCTGACTGGGACTTAATTACCACCTAATAAATGTCTACGAGGAAATGCTAGATCAGACCGTGCACTAAAATGTTTACAGCCGTGTGGAACAGTGGAAACTAGGGGCCCACGGATGGTACTGCAAGAAACCCTACCCCCCACCCCCCCCACCCCCCGCGTGCCTCCCCGTCCCTGTATTCGTACCTGCAGCTTGATACTGGAGTCGGCAGCACGGCGGTGGCGCTGTACACGGCTGTATATAATCCCTGTAGCTGGACCCGTCTGGTGATCTCGCGGATGAGGACCGGGGCCATTCGCTTGGAGCGCAGTCTCTTATGCACGCACAGGAAGTTCACCTCGACCATCTGCTTCTGCCTGTGAAGATTGCACCACATCGTCGGGGACGAATCTACTAGATGCCCGAACGCGGACAATGCTAACACACTCACGTGTCATAGATTTGCACCGTGACCGGGACGGCGCCGACGAAGCCCACCAGCTTTCTGTTGGATTCCACACGCACTGCGCAGTGCCACTCGACCTGCCAGCCTGGCGGACACAGGGCCCTGGAGCGAAGAGGAAATAAAATGAGATGTTGGGGCGAATTTGCAGAACTTTTCTCGCCACGAAGCTGCTCTTGCTCACCAGTGCAGGAAGGCAGGCGAGTAATGGAAGCGGAGCGTGTTGTCGTCATCTTCTGTGTAGTTTTCATTCAGCAAGGCACACAGCTCACCAAGCTGCATTTGTACACACAATGAATGCGATAGTGAATGCACAGAGCACAAGGAAAGCAGAATGATAATAATAACCTAGTCCTATATTTGAACCTAAACGGTAAACAAAACACATGGCTAACACAAGGCACGCTGAGACTGTTACCAGATGTGGTGGTTTTTGTCAGGACCCAAGCACGAAGGATAGACGTATCCCACGACGTATAATAATAATGGGGAAATAATATAGAACAAGTGAAAAGGGATTAAGAGCGGAGCGTAAGACTCCTGAACACAAAAAAACCAAACCACTTGTGTCGCGTCCCGACTGGGCGAACTGATCGCGAGAGGGCGCCGTAGCAAGCGAGCAGAGATCACGACTTGGGACGCCTCCCAAGTGATGAGGCACAGAGGTAGACCGAACGCCAGAGGGCGAAGGTGAGCTTAAATGCGCATGTAGCACGGGAAAGCCATTTTAGCTTTACTCACTGCTAATTATATTCATAATATAAATCATACAGGCATGTAACGTCCACAGACAAACAGCAGCAATGGAACACCATGTCCTGTCAAATCAGCTTTACAAATATCTAAGCTCAAAGCCAAAACTGTGCAGGCCAAGGGTGACAGTGGAAAGGAAAAACTCCTTAAACCTTAAAAGGCCTTTCTGGTGCTCGCAAGATACCTTGCAAGGACCAATGGTCAACCATGTAGTAAAACCTGGTTGGATGCTCGCTGCAGGGTCATGTTACGTAGGAGGGCTGAGAAATTCAGCTCAATTCGTTTGCGTGGGTTCAGGGATCGATGCCAGTACCTAAGGGACAAAGGGGAATACTGCCAACTGTCAATTTAGCTTGACCTCAGAGCTATTTTTCCATAATCCACTGTGGAAGCATTCTCAAAAAATTAAAGGTTGTTGGAGCACAAAAGCATCACTATTCATACAAATACCCACGCGTAATTCTTGGGTGTCCACAAACATTTGGCTATACAGTGTCTGGGCTGCCCACCTGTTCAGGATTTCCAAGGTCCAGTGTTTCCCAGCAGAAGCCTTTTGGGAGGGAATAGCACTCCTGCCGTATGCTCACGTTCTCCTGTATGGCCCCATGTGAGAGTACCTCCTCACCTGCAATCCCATAACAACAGCAAACCATCAAACCAATCAATTCAGCACTGTACGGATTATTTAATCGATCGGTTTCAGTGGAGAACTCTAAGTCCAAACCACTAGGAAACCACCTTTGATTTCTACCAACCTGTCAGAAAATACCTATTACAGGTTCTGTACCTATCTTGCAGACTGGCTGCGTGTTCCAGAAGCGGAAGTTGTGTCTTTGGGCCTCCTTCAGGTCCTTGGGAGGACCCTGGCCTAACGAAAAGAGGTGCAGGGCTTTCTGGATCTCCTGTTGCTTCTGTTCAGGGAGCGCCTCCAACTAAGGAAGGAGGATTAGAATGAGTGAGGGGAAAAGACCAAACAGATTTATATCTCAACACGGCAAACGAGATCCACTTTGGCTAAAACTGGGCTAAACGTGTATTTGAAGCCACCTAGGAACAAATGCAGCATTTATATACATTACATCTAAATACCGAGGCAACAAACCATCGCAATAGGGTCCTGTGGTCCCTCCTTAGCCCACGTTTCTCCCTTGTCCTTCTTTAGCTTCTTTTTCTTTCTTCCAGCGTCATCGCCCTTCGGGTTCTTCTCTCTAAGAAGAAACACAATGCGCAAACGCAAGGCATCAGTCACGAACTACAGATAATGCAACGTGAAAAAAGTCAAGTAAAAAAAAAAAACCAAACAATTACAAGGTTTTGTTCTCCTGCATGTTTTCAGGCATTGCTCTAAACACTCTCTGGCCTCCTGGATATAACCGCTGTGTGTCTGGAGGTCTTATCTCACACTGCAGCAGGGGTTCGGTAGGGCCCACCCAAATTCAATTCTCTCCCTCTCCACCCTCCTGATATGGTTCGCTTTACTATCTGAGGAAAATAAACGCAGGAGCTCACTGGGTACTGATAATTTAGAGCATTGGTGCCTTTCTTCATGCAGTATTTGACATTTCCTCGTTATTCTGTCTATGCAGTTAGACTCTACTGAATACATGCAGTTCAGGGACCTAATATTTACGATGTCACGTGACCAAAAGTACCCAAACATGTGTGAAGGTTTCACATGTCTATATGCCGGAATTATGGGTTACATTAATGCGTTTTTCCTTAATCTTCCACAAGGGGGCGTAAGAATTCAAGCACACGTACACCCTCTAGACTTAACAACGGCATAACATAAAGGCATGCTAATGTTACACGAGTCATTTAATCCAGTTAAACAGCGTAAACTAGACGAAACACGAAATATTCCAGTTACCTCCAGTTGTTAGTGGCAAATGCACTCAGGACTGCAGCTGTGCTAAAAGGTCGATGCCTACATTTCCCATTCATTTCCCATTTAGCAAATATCAGAACAGTGCATATTAATATTGTAATATATTAAGTGATTAAACACTCATCCATGGCTGAAAAATGAATCACTAATGGACTATAATAGCTTCTCTTAGATAATAGCATTCAGTAAAATTTTAGCTATGAGCTATCGGTACGTTGTGCGCTGCGTGCTGGCTTTCTCTTAAATATGTGCAGTTGTACATTACTCTATGAGAAAATATATATAGCCATTTTAAGAGGTAATCCTGCATAAGGAAAAATAACGTAGACCTTTACGAAAGCCTTAGGTGCTCAAACCTTTGGAAGTATTTTGGAGCATTATGGGAACCGTAGTGCCTATATTGAAGTTCAGTGGCGCCCTGTAGTCCTGCAGTGCCATCCAGGATAAAATCGACCTTTTACCAAAGTCATTTTAGTGGGGACACAGCAACGTTTTACTCAAGTGAACCCTGTGTAAATTATTTCCATGTGACAATTTCTATCAAATCAAGAACACTCAGTCATCCTGTTTCATAAGGTTTTATTTTTAACATACAAGACAGAAACGCCTACACGATCACGGCGAAAGTGCACGCTTAGGTCGTCTCTGAGTTAATAAATCCTGCATTAATTCCAAATGATAGTCATTATTAGTTTATAACGTGTACATTATGGCATTCGCTCTTAGCATTCATTGTATTGTTACTTTAATAAATGCAATTTAAAAGCATGGTGTAGGTCACACAGGGTAAAAGTGGCAAGTAAAAATGCACATTGTTCGTCAGACCTGCCACGGAGAAGTCCTCAAGTCCTAAAGATGAAAGCAGTTTGCTGAAAAATCTGAATGTCTATACTGTATATTCTTTAATAAGAAAAGGTGTATTCATGTCTCTCCGTCTCTTCAGAAACCTGTTTATTAACACTAATGCTGAGTTAAATCATGTAACTGAGGTAGAATTGTTTCTTCTGATGGATCGTTGGACGTTCTCCCGTAAGTAGTTAACATTTCAAATAGATTATTTAGACCTTTTAAATTGCCTTATCAAATTGCCTTATCCAATTCCCAAGTCTCATAACTCTTTCTTAGAGTCCCACACAGCCTATGGACATCCAAACACATGACATCCAGAAGCTCTAATAACAGCCAGAGGATGTCTCATCCTTCCTGGTAACAGCACAGCATTCGTTTGCATAGCAGGAGAAGCCTATAAGCTACTAAGATCTGGCTACATTCCATACATACAACTTTACAGATACAGATACGAGTATTGCGTCATAAATGTAAGACACATAACGCAATACAAATAAATATAAATCAAGTTTTAAAATTCCCAGAAACACTTGGGACACAGATTTGGATCTATTTCTATGGCTGGTCATACTTGGTCTCTATGGTTGGCCGCATTTCTCAGCGAGTCACCATTTGATGAATGACTTCGCACACAGAGTATAAATGATCACGTTTACAACCATTGTAACCCTATTCACCGGTACCAATGTGTCATGATGAGATCTTCTATCTTCTGCTAGGCTTTGGACGAGACCACATGCTTGGGACTGCTGTAATTAGGGCTGATCTTGACGTGAATGAAGAGGCTGGCGGGTGACAGGCTGGAACCGTCGGCCCTCAGGAGACGTACATGTCTATAGCCTGTAAAAAGAGATCCAAATGAGATCAACTGCAAAAAGATGTACAGTGCTGTGCAAAAGTCTTGGGCCACCACCGGGTTTGCTGTTTTATTGGTTGCAATGATATAATGACCAGATATATCATATCATCAACGATTGGACCCACAAACACGGATGGGTCGCTTCACTATACCCTTGTCCCCCGATATAGCCGCTATGCCTGCAGTTTACAAACAGGCTTCTATGACTGTCATGGTTCCAACCTGTGCGCATGCTGGCGTAGGGCAGAGTGAACTGGCCAAGGAATTCATTGCGAGCAGTGTAGTCGTGATCCTCCACCACGAAGCGCACCAGAACCAGCTCTGGTACGTGCAGCAGAAACTTAAAAGTGCAGTCCCACCTCGGGTTAAAGCCTAATCAAAAACACACAGGACAGAAACAAGACTTAACCAGAATCATCTTATATAGGAGATCATTGATGCAGCCATGAGCAGCAGAGCACAAAATCAGACCGTCGTTTTATAATTAAGCCATACAACATGACAGGGAGTGCGTTATCCTGAACAACACCACAGCTTTGGTGGCACGCAAAAGCAGAAGGCGAGTGCCATAGACAATCGCAGCCGTGATGTTATTTTGTTACAAAATAAAGAAACCAAAGAAATCAAATCCCTAAATGTCGCACACTGAACATGGTTAGTGCTGACAGGAACTTCTAGATTAAAGGAAAAATTACACAAACAGAATTCTGTAAGAGAAAAGAACACAGAATGTAGTTATGTATTAGAGTTACTGCCTTGTTTATGTGTTAGAAAGTTTGCCGTAAAATCTTGAAACGCTTCTCAGCCAATCAGATTGTGAGGAAGAAAGGAACTGTTGCATCATGACATATGATGCAATATACAGGCCTGTATGCGCCTGCATCAGATGTATCTCCAGGTCTGATTCTGGTGGAAGCTGTTAAGATGATGACATGTGGTCATGCGATGCGGCCAAACTAAGTGATGGTAGCTCGGTTTAAGCCATAGCTGCCACTACTGGGTTCTAGAGCAAGACCCTTAACTCTGGATAAGAGCGTCTGCTAAACGGCAATGCTTGTGTACCATTGTTGTCAATGCGATGTGTTTTTTTCCTGTTGTTGTCTATGGGAGCTCCGTGAGTCTCCACCCAGACCAGGGGATCCACAATGGAGTTGAGTTTCTCCATGTCTGGTTTAGGCAACTGCTGAGCTGAGATAACCTGAAACGCAAAAAAGCACGGCGTGATTTGAAAAAAAAAATAATACACAACAAATTTCAAGGCTGTGTTTACACTGCAGCTGGGCAGCTTGTTATTGCCAACCCGATCGCATGAGCTAAGCAGACAGAAACCGCGCAAGATATCGCATCGGTGTTAAGACATAATGCAGTCACATCGCTGTGGCTGGATCAACATTCCCAAGGGTATGAGTTCTTTCACATGGACGCGAAGTTAATAAACACCTGACAACCTTAATGGTGAGGAGAGTGGGGTGATGTCCTGGTCCTCCTCCAGTGTTTTCAGGATTGAACTCAGAGTCAAACTGGCACAAGAATCTGGGTTTTTGGACATAGCCACAGCTACCGTTAGCTAAGAAACGTCCCTGATTTAGGTCCATCTGTTCCCCAGGAGTCTGGAAGTTTAAAGCCACTGCAGGAAACAGAGAGTAAAAGGCAGCCATATATATTAGAACGGAGATGTTAGAAAGGGAAGTACAGTTGATTCCGGTTAAGGGGACCACATCGGGACGGGATCGTTTTGGTCCTAATAACCGGCTGGTCCGATTAATCGAACATGCCCTATGTTACAA
>JAUZST010060913.1:0-23210 GCA_034779995.1 Parotocinclus haroldoi
ATCTTATACATTATTATATATACTTAATAAATTTTAAAAAATACATTTTTCATATATATTTTACATATACATTTTGTATGCTGTTTAATTACATATGTTCATTACTCATTACTTGCTGATGCGTTAGCCGCTCAATATTTTGGGAAAAAAATGCTGGGACATTACGGGAATTATTGAGCCTGTAGTGAAGTTGCATGGCGCATGTAGTTCTGCACAGCAATCCAGGGTAAATTTGGCTTTTTACCGGCGTGAGTTTAAAGTAGGGTGACCAGATCAAAATACCTTTTGAAGTCTCAAAATAAGGCCACGTCCGGGTAAAAGGCGGGCTGCTCGTTGTGGCAACATCACTAGGAAAACCTAGGGGCTACACCTGCTTATGCAACATTGTCCGATATCCAATAACTTTACAGTAATTTTAGGTCATGTAAAATAGATAAATAAAAGTATCAGATATAAACCCCATGTTACAGCACTGGGTGAAAAAAACAGCTCACAAGTTGTGCATAACATTTAAGTAAAAAAGTACGTCTAGGTTAGCGTGTAAGCTCCTACTCAAGTGTTACTCCATTCTAAGTTACTAATAAAACGCTTAATTTTCACCATGGACGGCGTCTCCATTCAGATTTAACTGCGCATGTGCAGAGCTGGTCCGATAGCCCGTGAGAAGCCGGTGAGGACAGACAGGCAGAAATGGCGGCGGCGTTGCGGTTGTGGGTTTATCGTTGTAACGGCAGAGCTTTGCTTAAATCACACCCTCCTGTAAGCGTGTCTCTAGTGAGTAACCTGTTATTGTCATGTAAACAGCAAGTCATTCATAGAAAAGGTCTCCGATTTAAGTTTATTTATATACGTACTTATTCGATTTCGGTCATAAGGTCACTGTTATGATTTTATTCCATAACGTTAATATATTGGATGAGCGCTTCCAAACAACGGCTCAAATGTTTTTGTTGTATTTATAAGCAACTACACTCAGACACATGGTTATTTCGTGTTGATTTGGCATTTTTTCAGCGCAGTACACGTTGGTGAAAAGTTTCAAATGGGAAAGTACACTCACTGACCTCTTGATTAATTTTGTTTCTACACTTATTGTCCATGTTATCAGTTCCACTTAAAATAGAGATGTACTTTGTAGTTCTACAGTTACAGACTGTAGTCAATGTGCTTCTCTGCATATTTCCCTTTACTTTGTTTTCTAATGGTCATGATCCCAATATATCAAGTATCATTATGCTTACAAAATTAGGGGATATTTAAAAATTAATATCCCCTAATGAAATCTCCCCACATTTTTGTGAGCAGTGTATTTAGGTGGTGAATCATTATCGACACAGAAGTGGTGGTGGTGGTGGTGTTAGTGTGTTGGGCTGGTATGAGTAGATCAGATGCAGCAGTGCTGCTGGAGCACAGCACAGTAGTGACAGTTATCAGTTATTAGTGTTGTTTGCATTTTTAAATGTTCCAAAATAATCTGGTACCCAAATCTATACAGCCCTTATCCAGATCGACTTATAGCTGATACAGTCTTACAATTCAAGCAATGGTGGATTAATGGCCTCGCTCAAGGATCCTACTGTGGCAGCTTGGCAGAGGTGGGATTTGAACCCTGGACCATTAGGTCCAGAGTCTAGTACCTTAATTGCTATGCAACCGTCATTTTAGCGTCTGTGTACATTTATGACTATAATAAAGACCCCTAAAACTTTGCAAGTGTGAAGTATTACACACACTGACCCTCACTGTCTCATTAACCAGTCTTAGGGTTCCATTGTCGGTTGAGAAGCCCCTCATAGAGAACGTCCTACTTAGGAAGTAGCGCACTGGCTAGGTAATATGAGACAGACCCGACAAAGCGCTGGTGCACTTCGGTCAAAATATCGTCTTGTTCAAATCCTCCTGGATAAATATTCCTTTTGCCTTTCTTTAAAAAGAAGGTGCAAATGCTAACACTGTTAGAACCCTGATAAGGATTCACGGTCACCACAGAAATAGGCACCCTATCAGTGAAAGAAGTGTACAGTGGCTATTGGGCACTTGGTGGAAACTGACTAAGGATTTGGACATGACAAACTGTAATAAAGGGGCTAAATACTATATATAATTCCACAAGCTTCGTTACTGATAGCAGGGTTTAAAGCTCAGTTTTCTAAACACAGGAGAGACTGGTAGTGCCGGTTAGTTGATTGTTGATGCTCTAGCAGGTTTAAGGATGGTCCAGCAACCAATATAATTCAGTCTAAAGCAAGCAAACAAACAAAAAAAAAAACAAGTCCATGTCTGCTATCCAAGCAGTGTCTGTAACTGCTAACATATTTTATACATTTTTTGTTCTGTGCAGAGTAGGGATGTACTTGTTGTTTGAATGAGCTGACGTTTTTGAGTATACCACTCATTCTGCAAAAAAACATATTCACTGCATCATGTAGCCAGGTAGGACAGACAACTGTAGATGCAATCGGAGTGGGTGCCATAAGCCAAGCTAGTATTCTACTTAAAAATATGTTACTGAAGCTAAAACTGAGTGAACAAAATGTGCCAGGAGGCAAAATACAAACACCACCAGTCTCACAGTCTACGTTGTGAGATTTAATCGCTCTTGCTCATCCATGGAAGTGATTTGGCTTTGAAAGATGGTTGTTGCTTAAAAGATGGTTAGACTGCTCACAAATTGTAGAGGATATTTCGAAATGAATATGAAAAGGATCCCACAAGATGTTTTTCTGATTATCTTGTTTTATACAATGGAATTTTTTTTCTTCTTTGTATTGCTTCATATTCATTTTGAAATATCCCCTAATTTTAATGAGCAGTGTATTAGAAATCGGTCACCATTTAAAGAGAGCTTGACACCTGACTTATTTAATCGTCTGCACACTAAGATTACAAAAGATACAATTATTATGACAAACTCCGGGAGCTGTTCACAGCAGTTTTAAACCAGCACAAAAACACACGCAGCAATCTTTAGTGGAATCATTGTGCAAAAAAAATGCCAAGATAAATAGTAGTGCTAAAATAAAAGCAACAAAATAGGAAAGATACAATATCAGTTCAGGTGGTTTAGATAGATGGGTTTAAACCAGTTTGGAATACTTTAGACCTAAGATATACACTAGTACATACACTATATACACTACACTAGTTATCGTTATTGGGAAAATTTCAGAAACTAGAATATCTAGTTATAGTCTAGATATAGCGTTTTTGTCAATATTGCAATCGCCTATTGTGGAACATTGGTATCAATTATTGCCTGTGTTCACATGAAACTATTATGTTAAATTCAAATCCCTTTGTTTACTATGTCTTATTATGTCCAGTCTATCCAAAGGGAAAGGAGTGATCTCGGCTCTGAGTGTATTGACAGCAGGAGGATCTGGACTCGCTCTGATTCTTAGTCAGTCAGTAAAAGCTTCAGACCTCGACCTTCATGCACCGTCTTACCCGTGGAGCCACAGTGGTTTGCTTTCTGCATTGGACCATGCTAGGTATTTTAGCTGTCCATAATATGGCAGAGTTTACATTAGGACAGTTTTATATTGTATTGAAATAGATACTGCTGTTGCAATGGTAAATTATTTGATTTTGTGCTTTAAATAATGTTCGACGTGGCTACCAGCAGTATGTGTATAAGCAGGTATGCTCTGCCTGCCACAGTATGGAACAGCTGGCCTTCAGGAACTTAGTTGGAGTCTCACATACAGAGGATGAAGTCAATACCCTCACTGAAGAGGTGAGATTGAGTTAATATTAACATGACAGTCAAAATGATCATAAGCTATTTTAAGAGTTTAGAGTTTCACCAGTCACTGTCATTGAACGACAGCCAGTTTACCGCATCAGTAAATATTGTTGTGACAGACAAAAAAATTAATGAAGAAACAAAGTCAGTTTCATCCTCGATTGCTGGGCATAACTTCAGGACAGGCAACACAAATTTAGTACAGGCTCCAAGTTTCCCATAAGGGCAGAACGGTGGCTTGGTGGTTAGCACTGCTGCCTTACAGCAAGAAGGTCCTGGGTTCAGTCCCAGGGTGGAGTCGTCTGGGTCCTTTGTGTGAAGCCTGCATGTCCTCCCTGTGTCTGTGTGGGTATACTCCAGGTAATTTGGTTTCCTCCTGCAGTCCAAAGAAATGCATGTTAGGTTCATTTAAGCTCAACAATTGTCTCTCTCATTTATTATTTATTAGTTGGGAAAAATAAATGTAAATCAGCATAAGTTATCGGCCATCAGTCACTATGCATACTGAATGTCACCCATTAATTTGTATGTTTTGTAGGTATGTAAGTAAGTGTCATTTAACAACCATCAGATTCATATTTGTTCAATTTCATGACCGAGGTCCTAATTACAATAGGAAGATAAAAAATGTGTCTTTTAACTTTTGTAGCCATAAACAGCGAATAACAGTATGAATCCACAAGCAGAGGCGGGAGTTTAAGAGTGGAAGGATATTTTTGGTTGGCAGACTATTTGTGGTCCAGTAGTTAAACTGGGGTGTTTTTTTTTTAAAAAAACTCATGGCAACACAACTTGCATCATCACCATGTTTTTGCCACTGGAGTGCTGAGAATGACCAACCACCCAAATAGTACCTGTTCTGTGCTGGTCCTGTGGGGTCCTGACCATTGCTGAAAAGTATGTAGATAAACATTTGGAGTACAGTCTGTAATTGTAGAACTACAAAGTGCATCTCTAGGCTAAGTGGAACTGATAAAGCAGACAGTGAGTGGATAAACAAGGAGGTCTAAATAATAAAGTGATCACTGATGTGAACTAGACATTACTGAGTTAATAAAAAACATTCCATACTTGTAGGATCTGAACATTTTTGCTTTTCTCTGTGGTTTAGTTATAAATGTGAATGCTGTGGTGGAGAAGACTATGTATTCTCATTGCTGACTGGTTACTGTGATCCCCCTTCTGGAGTGTTAGTGAGAGAGGGGCTCTACTACAACCCTTATTTTCCTGGTCAAGCCATCTGGATGGCACCATCCGTCTATAATAAAGTGTTGGAGTATGACGACGGTGAGTTTACAGTCAGGATTGTGGGAGAACCAGGACATCTGAGCAGTGCTGATTTCATATGGCTTATTAAAGAGACTGGTTGAAGTTGGCTTTGTTAGCTGATTTGAAATTCAAACTGTAATATATTTCATTTCTTCAGTTTTTATTTGAAGTAGGTGTTCTTCATTATATAATGACACATACCGTACACTTATCGGGCTGTAATGATGCATGCCACAATGCATTTTTTTTTTAACACTGCAGGTTAGAATCATGTCATATCCCTGTATGCACTATATTTACCTAAGCCTTGTGTTATTGGATTGGCCCAGTAGTAGTTTACTGTAACTTTCTTGTAATGTTTAAGGTGCTCTGTGCGCCACGATACTCTCCTCTGCTCTATTTAGAATTCTCCAGTGCGTCATGTGGCAGGAGTGATCCTATTAAACGCCTTAATTTACGATAAATTCAAGGTATAAATAAATTCAGAACGTATCCCCATCATACAGTATATAGAGTACCTGTACACTATCTTGGAAAAAGTGAATGCCTTATTGTCTTCATCTTCCATTCAGCAATTCAAACTGTCTTACTTCTAAACTTGGTTATACTGCACATTATTGCACATTATTCAAAACTCCTAATTTCTTTTCAATATTGTTTCTAATGTTTGTTTTTCTAATGGTTGCAATCAGTTATTTAAGATTATTCTACGAATATTATGTACAATTTTAAAATTCTGCGATTATTTCTTTTAAAATCCGTACAAGAAAACATGTATTGTTTTTCAGAAATAAAAAGAAATGTATTTTGAATGTGTAGTTCTAAGAAAATGAACTCTGTAATGAATCATAAGAAAATTTAATTGTGAACTGGGTAAAGAGAATCAAATGAAATAGAAAGCAGTGTGTGTCATTACACCCCTACTTGCCTGTCTACTAACATTTGAATGGGGTTGTCGTTCAGACAGCTGAGATAGGCTCTTCTTTGTAAGCATTGTTAATAATTTCTCAATCACTGCCTTTAGTAAACTGCTGTTGTGAACGCCTGCACAGAAGACGGTCTGCCTGTTTGTACTTGTTGGGTCGCAGGTACACCAGCAAACATGAGCCAGGTGGCTAAAGATGTGTGCACATTCTTACGCTGGACGGCCAAGCTAGAACATGACCAGAGGAAACGTATGGGCCTAAAGGTATTGTTAAAATCTTTTTGATGAAAAGATATGATGTTGTTTTAATGAATTTGTAGTAGATTCATTTAGAGAATAAATTAATTGCCAACAAGAAAACTGTAGAACTGGATTTGGCTTGCACTTTTTAAAATTTCTCTATCTTTTTTGCTTGTAGCTGCTTATGGGCTCAGCGGTTCTTCTGCCTTTAGTGTACTACCTCAAGAGACGGTCGATGGTCTGTACTCAAGAGCAGAAAGATTGCCTACAGACCACCCAAATAAACCCTGGATGTACTTTTACCAGAACTGCCAAAATATTCTGCATCCTTCACCTATTTATTTACCAGTTGGACATGCTGATGCTATCACATTATGTTGAATTATAATTTTGAAGATTTTGTTCCTGAAGCCAAAATATTATGTAGGGTTTAAACAATCTCCTGCTGAATCCTCTGTCAAGTAAGGAGGACCGTAACCTGCCAGTTGTATCTGGGCAGGATCCAACCAGGCTGAATGTGCCACCAAGACACGAACTTGCAGTGACAGGCTAGCATATTTGACTGCTGCACCATATGCTCATGTTTGTCACTTTTGCTGAAACATACCCACCTAGCTAGTTGGGCTAGTGACTCATGTAAAATTATTCTACATTATTTTGGAAAAGGGAAGACAGTACTGTCAGGAATATGATAATTTTCCTGTGGCATGTTGGTAAGTTCCTAAGAAAAGAACACCTCATATCCTGAAAGCTACCATGCAAATACACTGCTCAGAAAAATGAGGGGATATTCAGTTTTCCTGATCATTTTAATAAAGCAGATATTTGATTTCTTGCTGTCCTGCATACTTGTACTGTGTGCATGGTGCAGACATGTCATAGGCTGCAGTTGTTGTGGCAGAATTCAGAAGTTTTAAAAGTGTCATATCACCCTCCAAAATATCCCTTTTTGAGAAATTGGACAATGAACTAGAAGATTGGGGGTTAAAATTCCACCACTGCCACTGCTGGGTTCTTTAGCAAAGCACTTACAACCCACAATTGCTGAGGTTGTAAGAGAACATACTGTATAGACTAAAGTTTGTGGAAACCCCTTTTAATAAGTGTGCTCTTATTTGAGCAACTTACTACATTTATGATATGATTCTTAGTATACAGTGGAACCTCGGTTAGCGAACGCCTTCGATAGCGAACAATTTGGATAACAACCAGACATTTTGCAGCACAATGTCTGCAAACAATTGCACAGACCTTGACCTCAACTCCATCAAATGCCTTGAAAATGCAATGGAATGTCAAAAGTGAGCCAGGGCTTATTGTGTAACATCAAAAGCCACCAACCTCCCGGTCATGTTCCAAAATGTAGCAGAAGCTTTCTAGGTTATACAAAGACTGTTGCAGCAGCAAAAGTGCTCATGTTTTCAACGTATTTTGGATGTCCACAAACCTATATTGTGTATGGCGCTCTGGATAAGGGTGTCTGCTTAATGATAATTGTTATCAAGTCAGTTCTGAGTCAATTCGTTTTTGTTGTGCTTGTAATTGGAAGTGTGAGATAGGTCTATGGACCGAGATTGACGTATTGCTCAGTGGTAACTTTCAACAGGGCAGCTTGGTGGGTGACACTGCTGCCTCACAACAAGAAGGTCCCGAGTTCAATCCCAGGGTGGAGCGGCCTGGGTCCTTTCTGTGTGGAGTCTGCATGTCCTCCCTCTGTCTGTGAGGGTTTACTCCGGGTTCTCCAGTATCCTCCCATAGTCCAAAGACATGTGTGGTTAATTTGTGTCTCTAAATTGTCATTGACTTGTGTATGCAAACACCCCAGCCGTGTAAATGGAAACAGCTGCATGCAGCTCCCAAGCCCGGATAAATGGGGAGGGGTGGAGAAAGCAATGGCAAACTACTACACTATCCTGCCTAAATACTTCATGGATCACATTGATAAAAGACAGAAATGTGTGGAGATCGATGATCCATCAAATAACCGAGAGTCGGTTGCGACTGTATGGTTAATCCAATCCAACTTTCAACAGGTTGCTTTTATTCCATTAATAAGGTCAGTGAGTGTGCACATCTTTGGGCTTATATGCTTTATGTTGATGTGTCTGACATAAACACCAGTCTTAAGCACATCTTCTGGCTTATTTTTGGTTCTTAATAAAAAGTGAAATATTTCTGGTGTGTATTTCTCCTACGTTCATCAAATCTTAGGCGGTCTTCTAGTTGTGTAATGAATTCAAATTCTCTGTATTTGCAATAGTGTTAGGTATGAATTGTTACTGTAGATTGCATGACTTAAATATGCGAAATAAACATATATATATATTCCACATACTAAAATACAGAAACGAAATCTGAGCGCTTTGTAAAAAACAAAAAAACAAGCTGGGAGGGCAGCGCTTATAGGAAGCGGATGTAGGAGCTTTAACGGAAGTGGTACTGCCCAGAGCGACTGAAGAGCGAGAAGGAGGACGGACACTCCAAGCCTAGCTTTCAGCGATTAAAAAGCGGGAGTAGACGCTATTAAAACGTGAGTTTGCTTGTTTTACATAATAACAATATTCATGCGCGCCATGGCCTCATAATCACGAGTGCCCAATTCGGATTAAACTTCTAATGGCGGGCGTTAGCATTAGCTAGCGAACGGAGCTAGCGGCAACCTGGGCTGAAATTGACGGAACGTGGGTTAAATACAAAATGGCTTCCTTGTCACTACGTTAAATCACTACGTATGCAGTAAAATAGCGAATTTGGGATCCCTATGCAGTGGACTCTGTATTAAATAGTGAGCCATTTGTGATCCCGCCTGCTCGCTTATTCACAGTTACCACTCCTTAGTCAAATGAAAGGCCTCGGTCTTTCAGCGAAAAACCGCAGTGGAAAAATTCAGCATTATAGCATTGCTAAATATTAAACAAAATAACCATGATGTTATGTTGCACTAAGAATACCTCGCGGTAGCCACATTTCTTTCCGGTTGGCCGTTTTATATGCATTTTAAGGAGCTAAAAGAGCTAAGCGTGATTAGCGAGCTAACGTCATTGTAGGCTGCACATTAGGCGGCCTATGTAGTGCATAACTCTAATTTAGGATTAACGCCACGATCAGAGTAAATCGCTCGATTTTCTCAAAAGGTGCTGTTCACGGTGAAGTATTATGTCGTTTAACGGCATTGTTAAGAAGATTAACGTTATATCTGCGTTGTCGGAGTCTGTGTGGAGTGTGCAGGAGGCGATGATCCGTTCTGTTCATGATGGCTGAACTGGATCACTGCGCCGTGTATTTAAATAGGTCATGTCCCAATTAGCTGGTGTACTAACCCGAATGCCTCTAATTGTAGCTTTAATATATTATGTGTTTCTTGTGACAGTGTCATTGGTTCATATTATGACATCATGCACGAAGACGATGGGCATCGTTTGCTATAATGAGTGGCATTCATTTAAGAAATATCCCATAATTGTGAGCGGTCTAGTTGCTCTGCTGATCAGTGTCATCCTGCCATAGCAATAGTCTGAGTTGTCTGAAAATATCAAAAAGGAAATTGTAGACCGGTTCCTGTGACTACAGTTGCAACTGGTAAGAAATTTATGGTCCATGGGACCACAGCCAACAGGGGCATAGTTATCCCAGGTCCAACAGGATAGTCTGAATGGTAAATGAATAGCCTGCAAATGTTTAAAGAGATAAAAGCTTTATTCCAAGGAGAATGTCCATTTGGCAGATGAGACAAAACTGGAGCTTTTTGTTAATTGTCAGTTTGTCATTTCACATCAGTTCCATGTTCACAGACAAAAATGAAGTATTCAAAGAAAGGAACACCATACCTGCTATGAAATGTGAAGGAGGTCTAGTTGTTTTATGCCACTTTGATGCATCATGCACGGCTTGCGTTGAATCAGTACAATGAATTGTCTGTAGGACTAGGCTGTTCTGAGTGTCAGAAAGCTATAGGGCTTTAACAGGATAATGATTCAAATACTTCTCTAAATGTACCCAAGAATAGCTATAAACCAAATATTAAGTGTCTTTCTTTGAGATTTGATCATTGTTGTTGAAATGTATGGAAAGAGCTTACACATGCAGTTCTGTCAAAGGCACCATTGTATACAGGGAATGTCTTTCAAATCTTTTGCAGCAAAATTTGATTGTTATTGGCATGATGGCCGTGCTGATTTTCATTTTCTTGTTTCAAGTATTCAGATTAATAAAAATAAGTTAAAAGTTTTGATCTCTTCTAAAGCAACTGATCAATGCTTGATTTAACCATCAACATACACATTTGTCATACATGTATGATGGTTTAAGTAGTCCCAGCAATATTTTCACCAAAAGGGGATATTACAGTCAACACAGACAACCACATTGAGTTTTAAGCAGTGTGTGAAAATGTGCATGATCATTTTTCTTTTTGTATCTGAGAGAACCATAGGGGAGCAGCAAGATTTGGGTGTTAAGAGAAGCCTAGAAATCGAAGGAAGCTAAATTTCTTGCTAAGCATGGGGGACACTGTATTAAATCACTCTTAACACCTCATAAAAAGTCATGATATAGAGCTCTGCAAACACTAAGTAATGGGAAACAGTAGCATACTGCTGCTACTCTGAAATACCTGTTACAGTCAAAGAGGGGAGTTTGTCACAAAGTTAGGTCTCAAGAATGTGTCAGAGAAATATTTGACACCTTATAAGAATCGGTATACAATTAGAAATCCTGAATTGTTTAATCACATAAATTTCTGCCAACCAGTTAATAAAAAGGAAAAGAAGAGCCATCATATGAGAGTTTGACTCTCTTTAGATAATCTATTTAACATGACCTTGCCCGCTTTTTCATCACTTTTTCATCACTTGGCCTTCTGGGTAATACTTGATGCCATCTTATGGGCACCATACACCATATTATTTGAAGGGTGCTAGATAAGTCTTCAGATAAGTGAGGAAGAGTGATCATAAATGTCCACTTCAGCAGCAAAGCTGTCTGAAACCAGTGCTTAGAATTTCATACGTATATTATACATATCACTATTACAGACAGTAAAAAAAAGTTTTCACATTTAATATAACATTGAAGTTTGGTTTTATGTAGAAACCTACCACATTTCTTTCTGTTAATGTATGCAAGGGTCCCTGTTGGCCAATGATTGCACCTTTAGTAGTGATCTGTTTAGCCTATAGGAACGTAAAGGCAGACCAGGCAGCAAAGAGAACAACAAGGACATGAGTTAGAAGACCACACCAACTATATACTGATGTTCTATATGAAGATTAGATGACAGAACAACAAATTGCATGTTGCATGGGTAGCAGAATGACATTCTGACTTTGGGACCACATCGTATATACAAGATTTCATATCAGGTGTTTCTCATAAATCAAGCATTTGCCAACCGATTACACTGCATACAGCAACCATGACAACAACAATAATAAAAATCTTCAGTCACACTAAAACCAATTCACTGATTATTCCTGTCGATAACAATGCCAAAAACAAAATGGGTTGTCACGTAGACAACAAATTCGGTGTTCCAGCGATACTAGAAACTAACTTGTCTGCTTGACAAAAAATAGCTTATGATCAATCATGGCATTAAAATCCAAACTATTTAACCCATAGATGCCTGGTAGTGTTTGCCAATCTCTTCTGACTGCATTGTTGTTGTTTTAGTCAAAAATTGCTTTAGTTATGCATGAATTTACTCCTCAGGGTTGGTACCTTTCGATTGAAAACCTGCTCTGCTTTGGTTCCTTTTATTATCCATTTGATAATTTTTCTTAATTTTTTTTGTTTTTAGGGTTATTTTTTTTCCACCATTCCAATTTAAAAAAATTAACAGTTCAACAAACAGCCAAAAATAACTTTTTTTTTTTTTAAGTTGCTGCTATAACAATTACTGCCATAAAAATGTACATAAAGGAAACTTGTAAAAACAAATAAAGGATCAGAGTGCATATTTCATAATTGCATGTAAAAGTGCAATTTGTAAATGAATTCAACAGCCTATGGTCATTTTAGCAGCTCCAGTTAAGTCCATGCGTTTGGCATTCTTGAAGTTGGTCTCTTTGAGGTTATTCCCATGGGATTTTCTAATTCAGTGCCTGATGTCGTCTTTAAAAAACAAAAATTATTCTGCCACTCCGTCTGTGCTCTCTGCTTCGCGGAAATCATATTTCCCTGTTATTTGGGAGACAACTGGTGTCTCTTTATGTGAAGAACTGGTCTACATCAGTATCTAATCTCAGAATTCTGCTAGTCATCTGTCATTATACATCACCATATTTGCACATTGTCTACACATTGAATAAGCAATGTAATGAACTTAACTTTATCATGAAGTGCATTGGTAAAAGGGGTGAGAAAACTTATCAACAAGGTACATACGTGGGGTAAGTGGGTCAAATAAAGAGGAATGTAACAACACAAGTTTTAAATTGAACACAGCAAGCATGTACTTGACAAGAGGAACAAGAGGGGGACCCACTCTATTATACATGAATAGTTAAAAAAAGCTTGATGTCTTCCTACTGTCATGGATTAAATCAGTTTCTGTCTATGTCTCTCTTTGCAGCCTGACCATGGACAGGAGCGACTTGGTGCAAAAAGCCAAGCTGGCTGAACAGGCAGAGCGTTACGACGACATGGCCGCCTCCATGAAGGCAGTGACCGAGGGTGGTGACGAGCTGTCCAACGAAGAGCGCAACCTGCTGTCTGTGGCCTACAAGAATGTGGTTGGCGCACGCCGGTCCTCCTGGCGCGTCATCTCCAGCATCGAGCAGAAGACCGAGGGTAACGAGAAGAAGCTGCAGATGGCTCGCGAGTACCGTGAGAAGATTGAGGTGGAGCTACAGGATATCTGCAACGATGTTCTGGTAATGCCTTGGGTTGCTCTTGAATCACAGAAACCTTGATTATTTTTCACCTAACTGGTGTGTTCTAGAACTGTACAAAAAGAGGAAAAATAAGACACTTGTATGACCAGAACTAGTTGTTTTTCTAATGAGCTCATAAATGATCGAGCATGGCTTATTTTGTATAGATCAAGCAATTCTGTGTAATGGTAGTAAACAATTTTCTCTTTCTAGGGTCTCCTGGAAAAGTATCTTATTCCCAATGCCTCTCAAGCTGAGAGCAAGGTGTTCTACCTGAAAATGAAAGGAGACTATTATAGATACTTGTCTGAGGTTGCGGCTGGAGAGTCTAAGGCTAGTAAGTGCCAGTTGATTTCTTTTTCCTTTTTGCAGGGCCTTTTAATTGGCCACACTATATGTGGCTTTCACCGCCACATAGTACCGCTGCATATTTTTTACATTTCAAAATGTAAAATACTGGAATTGGATTCAGCCGCTTATTTTGAAGATCATACATTTTCCTGATATTGAATGTGCAGTTCCATAGAACCCATCATTTTCCTTTATTCTAAAATTACTGTTTCTCCATGTAGCCACTGTTGATAACTCTCAGAAGGCTTACCAGGATGCATTTGAGATCAGCAAGAAAGACATGCAGCCCACACACCCCATCCGGCTTGGTCTGGCTCTCAACTTCTCCGTCTTCTATTACGAGATCCTGAACTCACCTGAGAAGGCCTGCAACCTCGCCAAGACGGTTAGACTTTGCATTGCAACTGGCTTAATACTCCATTACTAGAACAGATGCGCTAAGATCGGTACTTTGCTGAAATGTTTTTGACTGAAAGGGAAAATAGACAGATGTCTGTTTGAGGGGGAGAAAGGTTAATGTTATTCTTGGCCAGAGAGCAGAGACAAATGCATATGCCAAATAGAGAGCGGTATGTGTCCCTTACAAGGCCATCATCTGAAATTTCACTCCCTTTTCATTTTCAGTGGAGAGTGGTGGAAAAAAAAAGCACGAGGATAGTGAACATGACTTGTGAAGTGCGGCCAAAAAGTTAAATGCACATTATATGTGGAAGCCATGTAGGGCTAACCAATTCAAGCAATTAAGTCCATTCTCTTTACAGTGAGAATGTGCCAACATAAAAAACTGAGCAAGAATCTGAGTCAGTTTTACTATTTTTATTGTTGTAAAGTAGGAATATTTGACCTGCTTAAGAATTACCAGTCATACTTTGTTCAAAATGGCTTTTTAAAAACCTTTTTATGAACACGGTCTACTTGAATTTGAAGTTGCACAACAAATTTCTTTATTGACTTATTGGAAAACTTTAAGAAATTGCAATTGAGAGGAGGCTTTAGTACCCTGTTGGGCTGCCTCTAGCCTTGAATACAAGGTGAAATGGTTGAGCAATAAAAGCGTACATGTTTTGTATGACACGTTTGCACACATTGTGTAGCTGGGCCTTTCCTACACTTGTAGGTTGCCGAAGCTGGTCTCCAAGTGGGTTGTGTAAATTATTGTTCTGCAATAAATCTGGTGACTGGGGATGCTAAGGAGGTGTTGCACTATGGCAAAAGCACCTGTGTCTGGATGGTGGACAATGAAACTGGGAGATGCTCCTACTTGATGGTGGTATCTGTATCAGTGGTCTTTCTCGGTCATCCAGAGCCTGCTTGCCATGTGTGCATCTGTTCCCAATACCACATAAAAGATGGGCCAAAATGGTCTACATGGTGGGCAATCCGGCAAAACGGCCATCCTGCATCAAACGATGCTCTGTTGATTGGACAAAATGTCTTAGGGTATGTTATAGAGGCATGTCTAGCAGTAGCTGATCAAGAAGTACGCTACCCAAAAGTAGCATCTTGGAGCCTTTTTTTGTAGGGCATCGGGTTAGGCACTTTTACACCCTCTTGTTACAGTCCCCAGGGTCTAATCTGATCACACCTGTAGTGTCTGCCTGATGCATAAATGCATGCCATCTGCAGTAATCCAGCATTTGTATAGGTGTGGTAATTATTATTTATTTTAGACCAGACTTTTTTTGTAATTGCTTGTTCCTCAGATGTCCCTGCTTAATAAAAATAAATCTTTATTTTTCAGCGCTTTTCAATTTCTCGGGGACTATGTGGAATATAATACAAGAAAGGAGGAAGAAATAAAAATAAATTTTTATTTTTAAATAAAATTAATTTAACCTACAATTCAATTAAAGTGAATCTGAAAAAATGAACAGAAGAAAACGTTTGGCCCTCCAAACGGAAAAAGCTAAAAAAGAAAATAAAAAAATTTAAATTTCAACCATTGGTGCTGTAGCAGATCTGAGAAATTAAAAAAAAAAAGTTTTTTTTGTATTCTTCAAATATGATCGTTGGTGGATCTGCGTAACAAGCAATCAAAAATGTCTGGCCTTAGTAAGAAAAAAAAATTAGGAGAGATTTCATTTTAAAATATCCCATTTTTTTTGCACTGCTCATTTTTGTGAGGGACACTTGGTGTGGTAATAATGCCTTTGATTTATACATTTGTTAAAATTGTAAATTCGTGAAAAATAAAAAGGGTGTCACAGTAATAATTCAAAAGCATAGTATTCACTCTTCTGTACTGCTCATAAGTTAGAGGACACTTCAAAATGAAATATCCCCTAATTATTGCAAGCAGTGTAGTTGTAGCACGTATTGTATCATTGTTTTGTTTACTAAGCTTTAAGGAATCATTTTTTTTTCCCTCCCCCAGGCTTTCGATGAGGCCATCGCTGAGCTTGACACCTTAAATGAGGACTCTTACAAAGACAGCACATTGATCATGCAGTTACTAAGGGACAATCTGACTGTAAGATCACCTCCATTCTGACATCATGTCAAATTGTCAAAACTTGACTGGTTAACAAGTTGTTGCTTTATGTTTATTTGTGCAGCTGTGGACGTCAGAAAACCAGGGTGACGAGGCGGACGCAGGCGAGGGAGAGAACTAGAGGAGCCACACTGATCTCCAAACACACACACACACACACACACACACACACACGCACCCCATCTAACTAGACGTAATGAGTACACAAATGGCTCCTCCCCCCCACACACACACACCCCGCTTTCCATCAGCCATCCGTGTAAATTTACCACCCATCTCCCTATGCCCTATCAAGCATTGTGACACACCCGAATCAAGACACACACTGACGCCTCTCACACAGGCCCCAGCGGCAGGGATTGGGGGGGGGCTCACGGGGTGACAAGTCGATATCAATAGGTCCAGTTGTTAGTGCATTTAACATGGTCGTACTGAATCCATATTTGTCGCATGTGAAAGCGTGAGAGACAGAGAGAGGGGCGAGAGAGAGAGCGAGCGAGAGAGCGAGAGAGCGAGAGAGACTGTGAGAGACCCGAGTTGTTTGAAGAGTGAGTGTGCGTGTGTGTTTTGGAGTGTGGGTGGTTATAAACTCTAATAGTCCTTCCTAATGATTCCCATTTTTTTTCATTATTTCCACCGTAGCTGGATGTGCGTTTTCATCCTTATTTTTTTGTTACGATTTTTTTTTTAGTGTAATTCGTCATGGTATTTGCAGGTTTTATTGTATGGTTATTAAACTGGCAGTTTATTTTCACCAAACACTGTAATTTCTTGAGTTTTGTATTGTTTTTTGGGGACCTGTGATGCTCTGCCTCTCAGCTTGGAATTCCTGGCTTCAGTGCTACGATTATTCACTGAAAGTCCTGTTCAGACACATGGTCAACCTGGCCATTTCATAAAGTAAATGTCTGAAAATTAAATACGAATGGAAATGTGTGTTTATTTGAAATGACGCACTCCTCACACATGCAGCCATATGCAAAGAAAACCATTACCATAGACTCCCAATACATTACTTCCTGGACTGTGGTAGCCTAGTGGTTGAGGTATTGGACTAGAAGGTACAGGATTCAATGCCACTCTGTTGCTTGGAATGTATGACAAGTTGTTTTTGTAATAAGGTCTGCTAAATTATGTCAGTCCATGAATGAAAACCAGATATAAGCAGGAGTTTCTCTAATTAATAAATGTGCCACTAATTAGTCCAGCTCTGTGCATTTGTTTTAATGTGAGTACAGTAGTATTTTGCAACTAAGCATCCAGTGAAAGTAGGCTAATAAAAATGAACATTAGGACTTTACAGTCTGTAGTGTGGTATATATCCTAAACTATCCCTTGTACAACGAAAGATCATACAGTTTGTTCTTACAGGAGCATTTCTAGATTACTTATCCTGCTGCGGGCAGCATGGTCGCCCGGTGGGTAGCACTGCTGCCTCACAGCAAGAAGGTTCCTAGGTCCTGTGTGTCCTTGCAGTGTCTGTGAGGGTTTACTGCAGGCACGCCGGTTTTCTCCCATAGTTCAAAGAGGTGTTCGGTTAATTGATTACTCTCAGTTCTGATATAAACTTGTGTGTGTCGCTGAAATGGCCACTGATGCCGATAGCGATGTTAAGCAAAACCAAGTTAACAAAAATGTATTCAGCCAGGTAATCCAGAATGCAGATCAGTGGATGAGAAATGAACAACTTACAACATCCTACAACAATGGCTAGCCGAAACAAATAACTGTCAGCTGGAAGTATTTGCAAGTATTTGCGAATCTCTGTTTAAAAAACTGACTGAAAGCACTGGTATTCTGGGAAATGCATTGTCTGTAGTGAATTTGCATGGCGTGCCTCGTAGTTCTGTTCAGCAATCCAGGATAAAATTAACTACATACTATTAGTTTTTAAAAAAATTATATCTTAGTGGGTCACGGCAACATTGTACTGGAGCATATGCCCCGGTAAAGTGGGTCTCATGCTCATGTGTTCATATATTTTAAGAAAGTAAAAATAAACAAGCAAAGCGGATTCTTTAAGATAAGAAATACCGTGATGTTTAACATCATTATTCCGTGTAGAAGGCTGAATCTAAATGGCTTCCTGGAACCTGTATACGCGCAATACGTATGATGTGAAATAATGCCCATCTCAAATTATGTAATGCACTATGTTAGCAGCAGAAGGTAGTTTGGTATACAGACTTGTCGCATTGCCTTATTGTGCAACATTTCTCAAATGGATGTAGTGCTACACGTAAGAAGAATTTAGAAGTATTTCAGAGGTCAAAGGCATACTGCAGTCTGAGGTCTATAGACCACTATGATTCCGTTTATTGCTATTTATATCAGGTACACCTACTATATAGGATCTGAAGAAGTATCCCCCTGTAGACTGTCCATCTGCAAAAAGTGAATCTGTATCTCCTTGGTGTTTAAATAGTGGGCAATTCTAAGCCCAACAGTGCCACTTACATGGTAACCTGTCATGTTTGTATAAGGGCATCGGGTGTTCAAGCATTGCTGGGAATATAAACACAATATAAACGTAGTACCCTTACTAATAGATACATAATCTTAATTCAAATTATGACTGGTACATCCCATGCTGTATTTCTTTCCACTTGTGCACAATTAGTGTACATTCATTTAGTCTTTATCTTCTGCTTAACACACACGGGGTTGCGGGCCAGCTGGTGCCCACCTGGCAACTCTGAGTGCAAGGGCAGGAACAACCCTAGATGGGTTTCCAATCCATCGTAAGGGTGCACACACACTAAGGGCCACTTTTAGAGACACCAATTAACCTAACACGCATGTCTTTGGACTGTGGGAGGAAACCTACGCAGACATGGGGAGGACCCAGACCGCTCCACCCTGGGATTGTTACATTTTGAAATATCTTTAATATCTTTTATAATATATTTTTTGTGAGCAGTATATATGGGCTTAAACAATGGCCTCTACTATGGACGTTATTATCTAACATTTACGTGATCTCTTCTGTCTTACTTACTTTAAGTAAGACTCTAAGTTTTTTTGTTCTAGGTACAGTCAGCTATTTATTTTTTTAGAGGATCACAGCTGTATCTCTCTGCTTGCCAACCAATTTGTCCCATTACAAGAATAAAACAAGTCCATTAAAGTCTAAAGTGGGCGTGGCTCTGCCATGGATGCGAAATGATAAACAAATTAACACTAAAGAACCTTTATGAATTGCATTTTTGTACATGATACCTTTTCTGTTGTGGTCTAATATGTATTTTAGTAGGTTATACAATTATAAGTGGCCTAGCTTAAGTGAGAAGCAACATTTTACTGAAGCATGTGCACCTGTAAAGTGGATCTGATGATGCCCCTGCTGTACTGTAATGTACAAGTGTATTTACACTATTCTTACTGCATAATAATAGCATTTATTTATAAATAAAAAAAGTATATTGCACAAAGAAAAGCATCTAAAACTAGCTTAAAATGAGTTGCTGGTTTAGACTGGTATGGCTAGACTACCAGATTTGTCTATCTACTGTTGGGCTGGTTTGTTTGGTTTTCTGGTTGACCTGTTGCTGTGTGAAAAAAACGTTTAAAAACTAGCCTGCTGGGCTAGGATGGTCTTTTCAGCAAATTGTATTAAAATGCATTTAAGGGCCACAGTCGTTAACGACTGAACTGAATCCCAAATTGTTTCAGTATCCCTCTGTTAGTCCACTACATTTGATATGTAATCATTGCCTCTGAGGCCTATGTAGTGAACCCCATATGTAGAAAGGTTGTCGTTTGGAATTTGGCCTTCAACTGGTGTTTTTTTCCCCTCCTGTTTTACGATATCACAAACTTTCAAGTTAAATGGTCAGTGTTACCTACTAAAGGCTACTACAACTGTATCAAAACCACACTGACTAAAATGTTTACATTTGTTAATAGCTACTGTTTAAGAAATCCATCGCGGATCAACATTTCAAATAGCTTAACTCATTCTAATTCGGTGTGCAGTCAAAAGAGCGCGGTATGAGGTCGAATCCCTAATAACTACTAACTCACTCCGTAAACGCACTATTTCGGATACGCACACCCTACATTTTATGGACTATGTAGTGCACGCCATGTGAATTCACGTGTCAGTTTGTAATTCGGTTTTCACTTACTACTACGCAGTTGAATTGCTATTTTTAAAAAAAATCTAGAAATTGGATATTAAGTGTTAAAACAAGAATTCAATTCACATTTTAACTGATGTTAACTTTTGTATTTTGTGATTGTTTATAGAACTATTTAACGCCGCGGATTAACATTTCCAATTAGATTGGCTCTCTACTGCGGCCGCTCGTTTCAATTAACAGCAAGGAACGCGCGGATTGATATGTCAGGTGTTTCTAAATAATCCCTAAACGTTGGACGCATTCGCTGTCATTCTTCAGAAGAGAGGGGCGTTCAGTACCATCAGTGGAAAAGGTGAGCTTTTAAACGTTCAGATAAACGATCCAACAACGTATTTATTCAGAGCCTACACTTTATTTCAATTAAACTGGCTAGTAGGAGCAATGGTCGTTTGCTGAGCAGTCCCTCAGTGTCGCGTGTTGTCAAGTATGCTAATATTTTTTAAAGATTCAAATACAAACAAGAGCTGTTGATTCGTTAAGGCTTGCGTTATCACTCTTGTCGCTAACCGATATTTCCATTGACGGCAAACTCCGGCGACGTCATTCCTTCTAGCCAACCCAATGATTGTTACCTGCTGACACCAGCGTTATCATATGATCACTGTGTTCCGTACAGTGTATGTTTAGCATGGCCTTTAGTATTAAGGCGAAACTTTCGCTGCTCTAATAGAGAACAAAGATAGTCAATCTATTTGTATAGCTAATGGTATTTGTTCGTTTATTTGTATTTTCGTTAATATACAACACGCCTTGTGCAAACCTGTACTCAAACACTCGAAATTTTACCACATGCATTGTATGAATAACACCCTGGAACACCTACTTATTATATGGACAGAACCTTTGTTGACATCCTGTTCTAAATATATAAGAATTAATAAGGATTTGGTCCCCTCTTTGCAGCTATAACCGCTCCCATTCCTGGCATTTTTGCCCATTCCTTTAAAAGAACATTTGAGAGATCAGACCATGCTTGGCAAAGACTTGGTAATTTCCAGATCTTCATTCTAGTTCATATGAAAGGTGTTCGATGGGGATGAGGTCAGGGCTCTGTGCGGCCCAGTCCCGGTTCTTCCTCACCCAACGTGATTTTGCGTCCATATATCATTTGTTGTTTAAGGTGAAATTGTGCTTCTGGGGTTCTCCCTGGTGATTGCACCTACACTGCAGTTGAAGTGAATAGAAATGATGTAAGCATGGACATACTGTTTCAAATCGGTGTTACCTCTGTTGGAGCTTTAAGGATGAACAGCGGTGGGCCGGTGTACCCTTTGGCTTCGCTCTACGTGGGGGATTTACACCCTGACGTCACTGAGGCCATGCTCTATCAGAAGTTCTCGCCTGCCGGGCCAATCATGTCCATCCGCGTGTGCCGGGACATCATCACTCGTAGGTCCCTTGGATATGCCTACATTAACTTCCAGCAGCCGGCTGATGGTGAGAGCTCTTGAGCATAATGTACAAGTAATACAGTAGTCCTGCAAAGAGGAATTAACAGAAAGCATTAATACTGCAAATATTAGCCACTGACGTGCTCTTGGTTTTGTTTAGGGTGCTAGCCAGGGCTGATTTGCGTAATGTAATAATCTGTTCTCGTTAAATGACAAAAGGCTTGTTTGTGTGTTGTAGCGGAATGTGCACTGGATACAATGAACTATGAAGTGATAAAGGGTCGTCCAATCAGGATTATGTGGTCTCAGAGAGACCCTTGTCTGAGGAAGTCTGGAGTGGGGAACATCTTTATCAAGAACATGGATGAGTCTATCGACAACAAGGCACTCTATGACACCTTTTCAGCTTTTGGAAACATTCTGTCATGTAAGGTTAGCATCAAACAAGCTTTTTTTTTGTGTTTGTGTGTGTTTTTTTTTTTTAATTTTTTTATTTTTATTTTTATTTTTTTTTTGTGCGCATAAGTGAAGAAGAAGTAGTAATGGTGCATGTGCTATGGCGTTCAAATGTTTCTTTCGTAGGTTGTGTGTGATGAAAATGGCTCAAAAGGTTATGGGTTTGTGCACTTCGAGACACAAGAGGCAGCTAACCGAGCCATTGAGACCATGAACGGCATGCTCCTGAACGATCGCAAAGTGTGCGTATCCAGTCACCTGTCATCTTTGCATTATTGAGATTCTTTTGCCTAGATAATTTCGTTATAATCGTAAAACATGGCATGGAATTTTATTCCTAGTTATATAAGTATTATGTAGCCAGTACATCTGCAGCAAATGTGTCATGTTGTCTTGTCAAATATGGACCAAAATAATTGAGGAACCTTAGCTGAATCTCTGCCATGAACAATGAGGCAGTTTTGAAGGCAAAAGGGATTCCAACCAGGTATGGAATGGATGTTAAAACTATAGCACTAAGCGTCTACGTCTAAGGTGGACCCAAGGACAGGTTTTTGGAAGTTAGAGTATTTTACTGCTGTGCTGGGTGGTTTCCTGGGTATTGTGGCCATCATTATGAAGATTAAGAAATCATTATATACATGTTTAAAGTGACCAGATTACATTAGTTTTGGACAGTATATAGAAAGTGGCTTGTGGTTCATAATACACTTGTTGGAAAATTGACTCCTCAGGAATGAAAAATGAAATGAAAATTTGGAAACTTTTTGTTTGAATTCCAGACCACGTAATTATCTAATCAGCTGATTTATTAATAGATGTTATCAAATTTCTTTAGCTTCTTGAAATCTAGTAAAAAAAAACTGTAGAGCTTATAAAATAGCTCACTAGCTTATTTACCACTATCTGTCAACCTTGTTTGCTCAGAAAAGAGGCAAGTAAAGTGATGGAAAGCAGTTTTTATTTTAGCGGAAACGTGAGCGGTCTCACTATAGGTCAGTACACATCAAGTCTTCCAGTTATTTGTAGGAATTGAGCAGAAAGGGCATTATTTACTATCAGAACTTGTAGCGTGACAAAAAGGGATTGGTCTCAATCCTCAGTCACTTGGACATTGGACACTATACAATTTATTTATATAATATATAATATAATGTAATACAATACAATGTATGTACGTGTGTATGTACGTGTGTATGTACGTGTGTATGTACGTGTGTGTGTGTGTGTGTGTGTGTGTGTGTGTGTGTGTGTGTGTGTGTCGGTGTGTGTGTGTGGGTGTGTGTGTGTAGGTGTGTGTGTGTAAGTGTGTGTGTGTGTATGTCTGT
>JAUZST010060924.1:0-23208 GCA_034779995.1 Parotocinclus haroldoi
AGAGAGAGAGAGAGAGAGAGAGAGAGAGAGAGAGAGAGAGAGAGAGAGAGAGAGAGAGAGAGAAACAGAGAGAGAGATACATCTGTTAATTTATACATCCTTTACTGCAGCTTTCTTGTCACACAGACTCTATTGTGGAATAAACAGCAACAACAGATTAACAGCAGTGATACATTCCAATCATTTTGCGCCATCCTGATTTATTCTGTATGGTTTAATGAAGTTGCTGTTGAAATAAACATATTCTTTTATTATTGATTTGCAGTTATTGATTAGTGGTGTCTGTTTTAGTGCTTTGATTGTTTTACAGGTTTGTGTATTTCAGATATATGGATGTTATAAAACCTCTAATGTGATCAATAAAGTAAATTAGAAGGTCAGGACCTGTTTTCTGGTTCACCCACGTCAGGGGCACCCATATACCTGCTCTGCAGAAACCAGCACAATAACACACTCAGCCATTACATTCACCTCTAATGCAGGGGTCACTGTTGCAGCACTGGGACATGATTCCCCCTGCAGGCCGCCCCTCCATCAGATACAGCCAATCGTGTGCACATGCATCATCCAGAACTCAAACTTTGGTGCACTAGAGTATTAGGCTGTATGTCTGTTTATTATATACACGTTTTCACACATTTGTGCATAGATATATTTTACATATATCTTAATATTATGTAATATTTACTAACTTAATATTTACTAACTTTAGTATAGATAACACACAGCTGACTAAGTTCTACATGCACTGGCTCCCATGTGTGTATGTGTGTGTATATCTATGTCTGTTTATGTTTATGTATATCTATATATATATAGTTAGTTTATATATATATATATATATATAGTTTTTTTGTGTTATTTATATATATATGTATATATATATTTATGTATACGCACGTGATAGTGATAATTTTCTAAACCTTGACACGTATATAAAGATATGTAAAGATATACTCAAAGCCGCTGTGTCACGTGATTGCAGCGCATTCATCATGGCTGCTAGAGAGGAAAGACTTGAAAAGCCTCCGGCATCATTTAAATCACATATGTGGAAGCATTTTGGTTTCCCTTTAACATACTGCTAGCTGATAGCGGAGAACGGGCGTTGGACAAAACCGCTACAGTTTGTAGGCACTGTGGCAATAGAAAGCAATATGAGTACTGAAATAAGTCGAGAATGGCCACACATTGAAAGCGGCATCACCCAGGTATGTCAACGACGAAACGAGTAGCCAAGACAGAACAACAACAACAGCTTCTTACCACGGCATTTAAGCAGCCCTTCGCTACTGAATCGGATCGGGCTAAGGCTATTACCAAATCAAACATGGTGAAAGTGCTTGAGCCACACTACAAAATACCATCGTGCGTACACTTCGGTATGAAGATTGTGCCAGATCTTTACTTAAAAAACTTTACTTAAAAACAAAGTCGTGTCTTTTTTTTATGCTGATCAGAGAAATGTTCCGATCCGTGACTCGAAAACCGGGAAACAAGCCGACACTTGAGATTTGTGATCCGTTAGACCCCTAATATATATATATATATGTGTGTGTGTGTGTGTGTGTGTGTGTGTGTGTGTGTGTGTGTGTGTGCGCGTGTCTGACTCTAGATAGGGGAATCTGCTAAATGACTACATATGAATGGAGATGTCAAGTGCCTGAAAGATTTACACTATGGTGGCCTAACAGTTATGGTATGGACCAGATGGTGCCCTCTGCCAGGCTGCCAATGGTGGGTCCTTGTGCAAGATCCTTAACCCACAATTGCATGGATAAACCACTACAGATAAACGATTATGCCAATTTCATAAATGTAAATGATCTCCTCTTGATGGGATGATGGTGGCTCAGCAGTAAAGTACTGGACTATAGAGCAGAATTCAAATTCCAAATCCTTTAACCTACCACTGTTTGGACTGAAAGACTGAATAAGGGTGTCTGTGACAAAATAGAAATGACTAAAGTGGCACCCTGTCTTAATGCTGGTTCCTGCTAGCACCCTGTGTTTCCTCTTAGTTCCTGATTGTCCCAAGTCCCTTAACTGGATTAAGTGGGTAGACAAATATTGGCATCATAATGATCTATTTGATGTCTAAATTCAGTAAGTTCCCTAGATGTAATACTGTTATTGTTGTGTCCCAGATCATCTCTGCTTTTATGCTTAATGCCAGAGGTTGGCGGTTTAAATATTTCCACAAAAAGGGGGTCTGTACTGTACAGTTTTTATCGCTCCTTCCACTTTATCTTTGTTTACGTTCTGACTTTCAAATTGAGTTCAGCTCTTTTTAGTTTCTGTCTTGTTCATTTGGTTAATTCAACCCTGCATTTCCTTTTTGGTGTGAATTGAGCATGTTACATTTCTGTACGGTTCATGCTTTTACAGTTTTGGTTTCCCCCCTTGATCGTGTGTGTCACGCCGTTTTTGTTTGCTGTGGGCTGGTTGTGGACTCTGTATGCCCAGGTCTTTATTGCACTCAGGTCTCCAGTGTTTTTTAGTTCCTTAATAAAGCTCTACTCTGTACCAGCTTCTAGTGTTCATCTCAAGCACGACATTCAGTAACACGACCACAAATATGACTGAGACCAAATAAACAACAACGTCCTGCTTGCCTCTGTTATGCTCCAGAGATGTAAACTAACTTACCGCACTGACACAACATGAAATTAAGCTTTTAATTTTGCACTTATTTAAATAATTTTCAATCAACTGCATGTTTATGGAAGTTTCAGATCTTGGGGACTCTATTTTAGATTTACAGTCATACCTCGACCCGATTTGCAACCAAAAAGTGAGACAGTGCGAAAGACAATGGTGGTTAATGTATTTAAACAAATTATAAGATTTATATTTCTAAATGGCAGTGCTTGTATTTGATCTAAATATTGTTTTTTATATTTGTCTGTGCATCCAGGGCGTCTATAAAGTACATTCAAAATCAAAATCATTCAATTTTATTTATATATCACTTTTTACAATGGAGCAGCTTTACAATCTTATATGATCTTAAAAGGCCAATCCCATAATGAACAAGCCTAGGGCGACAGTGGAAGGGAAAAACTCCCTGAATAAAGAAGGAAGAAACCTTGGGAGAAACCAAGACTCAAAAAGGAACTCGACCTGCTTGGGTGGCCCAGATGTTAATTGAAATAATTAAGTTGTAGTAATAGTACAATTGAGTAAATAATACAATTCACATCAATAATACAATTGAAATTAGTAATAAAATTCAAAATAAATATAAAAATAGATTTTAGATAATGGGTGCTCAGCTGCCTCGTCTCCTAATAACTAAATGACTGAGGGAGTTCCTGCACTCTGGTGGGACTGGCTATTGTTAAAGAAGACCAGTAGAGGTGATGCTGAGATGGAAGAACATCTAAGTGTGTGGTACCGGAACATCAGCTCGGAGAGAAAAGAGGAAATGTAGTTACTTATTGGTTAGGAGCACAGAGTCTATGAACAGTCACTGATGATATACATGCTATTAATTAATAGTAATTTATTACTAACTGAACGACATACAAGAGATATTCAGTGTGAGTAACAGTATTACATTATGGACACCCTATATATATATTGTTTATTTATACTATTATAATTAAATTATACTACCTGGGCTCAGATTAATCCAATTTAAAGTATTCCTTAAAAGAAATATTCTCAGTACTCATTGTTTTCGGCATTCGACATGACACATTACAAACCGAGGTAGCGCTGTAGCACTAGGACTTCCTGTTTAGCTTTTGTGTTTTAAAGGTCTTACTTAAGGACTCGACGCTGACGCAGAGCCCTGCTAACCCCCACCCCACCCCACCCCACCCCACCCTGTTCCCATCCTTTGGGAAATGTGAGGCATTAGCTCTAATAGGACCATCATCTCACATGTGCACGTGAGGGAATATTATTTTCCCCATGGCACAATTTCTGAGGTCCCTTACTTGTTTTTGCCTGTAATCAGAGACTTGGTGTTGCATGTGTGACTGTGCATTGTGTGTGTAGCCTTGCTTAGAATGCTGACCTGTGGCAAACGTTGGCCTGTGTAAATGGTTTTATGTGGCTGAAAACTCTTCTGTGTGAGGATTTATGGACTCGTAATGCCGGTGCTGCTGCCATGTGCTCACAGCTGTCGTTGTCGCTAGCACACCGCTAATTGGCTCAGTGGTTTTGTTCTAACGCATGAGCAAGTCCAGGCTTGTCGGTTTGGCCGTAACATACTGACTATTTTAAATGGGAAGAAATCCAGGCTTATTGGTGCTAAATGTGACCCCTACTTAGGCGTGAATGTGGTCGAACATTTTTGGAAGTGCCCATACCACACTGAGAAATGAATGGGGCAAATAAGACGACGGTGGCTCAACGGCTCAAGCGCTTGACTACACCTCGGCAGGTCGTGAGTTAATATTCCACCTCCAATCCGCCATTTTTAGGTCCTTGAGTAAAGTCCTTAATCTTCACCCACTTAGCTCAGTTGGAAGTCTATAAGTGCTGGACTTGTTGTACAAGTCGACCCGATTCTGATTAGCTTTCTAATGATCTAATGTCAGTATTGTTTAGTGCTGTGGGACTTGTCGCTCAAAGTCTAACAACAAGCAGTCAGAGGTGACAGTGGAATGGAGAAAAAGACACGAATGAACTTAACCTTGAGAGGAACCAGACGAAATGAAGAATTTCTTTCTTTAGTGTGACAGCGTAGGATTAAGAGCTTTTTAAGAGAGCTCTTATAAGCCTTTGTCTAGCTGAACAGAAACTCAACGGAACAGGTTTGCACCGTTTAACGACGGTCTACGGTCTAACGGTACGTTCTGTGAAACAGGTTAGTAACTGGAATAAAATGGATGTTAAAAAGCATGATTAATGTTAAACGACTAATATGATACTTTTGTTTGACAGCAGCCAAAAATGCATCAATAAACAGTATGAGGAACAACATGAAAGATCAGACAAGATGAACTAGAGACTGAATGTGAACCAGGTTTTACATTTATAGGTTAACATACAGGTAGTAGGGGGACAAGTAAAGGACAGGACAGGGGCTTACAAACAGAGCATTTACAGCTCCCTACAAATAATTAAAGGAAAGCTTTAAAGATGTAACGAAAAAGTCTCTAAACACATCAACCGTGTACACACACATTTTTAGTTATTTGACGCAAAATACCTCTCAATCTGACAATGAAACTAATGCATACACACATATATACGCACCAGCCTTTTTATATGACGTCAGTGACAGTCACTGAGTGGTTTCATACAAGTTTGAGTGCTCAGGGTTATTTCATGTCCCTTGGAGCTAACATGAGCTAACGAGCAAGCAAGCGCACGATTGGTGACGTAGTTACACACACACACACACACACACACACACACACACACACACACACACACACACGCTCACACTCCAACCTCTGCTGGTTGATTGCAGTTCATGGCCGCTACGTCCGGAATGAAAAAAAAAACAGATTTTTGATTGTTATATATTATATATATGATATTATGATTGTTAAGACCTAGGGGTTTAAAGTGAACGGATGCTGATCGGATGATCGGAGGGTTGTTAAACAGAGCTGTATACTGTATACTAAATGGAAAGGTTTTTGGCTCCAAAAACACAAAGTTCAGTCTAAGCTAACACTCTGTAGTATTCATTGTCTCAGTATTACCACTGTTACTCTTTCTGACGCAGTAGTTAGTATGCAGTATGGGATTTTGGATGCAGACCCTTCCAGCCTGTGTCCTCTAGTCGTCAGAGGAAGAACTGAGAGAGGAAAGTTTGCCATTCCTCCTGTATTATTATTCTTCCACACTTCCACACATCCACTTCTTCCATTCTTCCATCCATTCTTCCATTCGGTATGCACTTGCTGCTGAGCCTGAACTATACCCAGAGAATTAATGAATTACAGTGAAACCTCGAAATTTGAACTTACTTGGTTCCAGAAGGCTGTTTGAACTTGTAGTCAGAATCGAATTTTCCCATAAGAAGTAATGTAAATAGTACTAAATAGTTCCCACCTATATTTATTTGTAATTAATGACTAAGACTCATTGGCGGCACGGTGGCTCGGTGGGGCGGCACCGCTGCCTCGCAGCAAGAAGGTCCCGGCTTCAATCCCAGGGTGGAGCAATCTGGGTCCTTTCTGTGTGGATTCTGCATGTCCTCCCTGTGTCTGGTGGGTTTACTCTGGGTACTCTGGTTTCCTCTCACAGTCTAAAGACATGTGTGTTAGACTATTTCGGCCCTTAGTGTGTGTGTGTGTGTGTGTGTGTGTGTGTGTGTGTGTGTGTGTGTGCCCAACGATGGATGGCACCTCGTCTAGGGTTGTTCCTGCCCTTACACCCAGAGGTGCCGGGGCACTGGCTGACCCACAACCCCGTGTGGATTAAGCAGAATATAATGAATGAATGAATAAACTTATTTCATAAATAAAGTGAAACTTTATACCCATTGTGGCAATATCACTTATCACTGGGACAGCAGCGCCAGTGTCTGAAATCCCACCCATATCATATAAATATACATAATAACAGAATACACTGCTCACAAAAATTAGGGGACGAATAATTTTGATTTGTGAGCAGTATAAAATAATCAAATCTACATAATAGGCCTGTGATTGCGCCCTATTTCTTCTTCTTTGTTTGGGTTTTATGGTAGTTGGCACGCCGTATCGGTTCGTTATCCCCACCCACTGGACTGGATTGCGTGCGTCGTCAATGGATTTGGAATTTGCGGCAAGACGAGTAGAATAGGCAAATGTTTACGTTTTAGCAGATATACTTCAGTTTAAATTCCTGTACATGTCCAAAAATCATGGACGTTTAAATCTATGAACTTGTGCTCTCTCTCCACCCAGGGCGCTCGGGTATGATAACTTGCGCCGTTTGCAAGTGTGTTATAACGTACTGGAAAATCTGTATTAGGCAGACTCCGTCATTTTATTTGATTAGAGATGCCAGTGAAGAGGGCAGAGGAAGATGTGAAGAGCTTGTTCACACACATCAGAGTGAATAAGAGTCAGAAAACGGCCTAGAGAGAAATCTCCACCTCATGTACAGTAAACAAGACAGGGAGCCAGAGCTGTAACACACAAACACACACACACACACACACACACACATGGTAATAAGACATGAATACGCAGGGAAAGTGGAGGTGAGAGAGAGAGAGAGAGAGTGTGAGTGCGAGTGAGAGACTGTAAGTCAGAGGAGAAGTAGGTGACTTCATTGCTCTGCTCTCCGGCTCCCTTTAACTGGAACAGACAGGCAAAAGCACAGCAGGTGACGTCACTGCTACTGAGAGTGAGCCGCGGAGAGACGAGGTCGCAGCCTTCTCTACAGCCAGCTGTTACACACACACGCACACACACACACACACACACACACATTCTAAAAACTAATGATTGAACTCTAGCAGGGCATTTCCATGAAGGCAGTGGTCACACTCCCTTGCTTTTAATCGCTATTTGCACAGGTTTAGTGGTAGAGAGGCAATATTTTGTGTAAGAAAAGTGACAAAACAGTATTTTAAATGACTTTATGTATGTTACAATAACGTTCTCAGTGTTTATATGGACTGATTACAAAAAATAGAGGATATTTTCTCTCGTTATGGGATGTTTCATTTTGAAATGCAAACAAAAATCCCTGCATTTCATTTGACTTTAATTTCATTCCAGGCAGCATGAACCTGTGATATTTTATCTTGTGTCTGGCCAACTCGATTTAATTTGTTAATAAGCAGGCATTTGTGCATTTCCTGCAACACATTCGAAAGAAAAGTTTGGAAAAAGTTTAAAATGTTGTCTTGCCATTTCACCAAACCTAAAAGACGTCTTGGCACAGAAGATATCTGCCGGTTTAGTGTTTCAGGGCCTATTATGTCCCATTCTTCCTGCAAGCATATCGTCAGATTTATAACAGTACAGGTATAACAGTATAACAGGTCGTCGTTGTCGTCGCTGTTTTCATCTCTAAATTCTCCACACATTTTTAATTGGGAACAGATCAGGATTGGAGGCAGGCCAGAGCAGTACCCATACTCGCCTCTTCTGCTGCTATACTTTTGTAATGTGTACAGCATGTGGCTTTGCATTGTCTTGTTATAAAATATATGTGCTTCCTTGGAAGAGGTGACTTCTTAAGGGCAGCTTATGTTGCCGTAAAATCTATTTTTTTGCATCAGTGAAGCAATGGATGTGTATTAACAAACAGAAATACCTCATGTTCATACTGTTTGCAATGAAGTCAAAGTCAACGTAACGTAAGGATTTAATTGCCATTATCCTTACCTTTTTCTTATTTGGGATTTATGGATATATGACGGAGAGTCTGACTTTGGATGTATAAATGAGGCCCTGGGTACATGTGCACGAATGTATAGAGGATATGCTGGTGTGTGAATGAATGAATGAGGGTTTGACTGCGCACAAATGAATGCGTGATGATCTGATAATGTTTATGAACGAACAAATACATTCATGAATAAGGGTTCAACTGTGCATGAATGAAAGTAAAGTACCGACTGTGTGTGAATACAGTTATCTGTGTCTCATTGTCCAGGGATGAACGATTGAGGGTTTGAGTGTACATGAATGAATGAAGGAATGAATTGAAACCTGACGTCTGCCTGCATGCCCTTTGATATAAGCCCTGCTGTAGCTGGATGGGAGCTCCTGAGGCTGCTGTGAGTTGTCAAACCTTTAGTTCCAGGTCTCTGGAGGCTGTACTTAATATTAGGGATGGACTTAGTGGCTGGTGTCCATCAGCACAATGAGCTGTGTGCTCTACAGGCTCATGGGACAACCGTCTGCCCCTTGAGGCCCACCGCCTGCCTTTCTGACTGCACACTCCAGGTGGACGTAAGATCCAAGAATAGCCGTGCGACTCGATGGAGTCTGATAAGGCTTTGCTGATCAAACACGGGGGCTGAGGGAGAGGAATTGGTGCCGGCGGTTTAAACTTCTCGCTTCATGCTGTTCAGTTTGATCAGCTTTTTTAAAAGACTTGAGCTGCCTTTAATCCAGGTATTTTGTCCATTTTTAAAGCGATTACCAAAATACAATGCAAATATCTCTGGGTTTGCATCAACTGCTGTTATATACTCCAGGGGAAAAAAAATACACCTTGCGCGTTTAAGGTGGCAGTGACTTTAGGCTCCTGCAGATAAGATAATCCTTTATTAGTCCCACGATGGGGAAATCTCCCCCTTAGAATATGGTAACATCAGGAAAGGGAAAGATTGGAGATTAAAAAAAGCCCCGCCCACCTACTGTCCTCCAAGGAGTACAGTATGTGAGCACGAAAAAAAAAACTCCGTAGCACATAACACATAAATTACATTAACAAAAGACTAGCCACAGGGAAGGGTAAAGGGGATTTGGAGAGGGGACCAGCATCAACGAGCGACCTGGAGGAGCCACGTTTAGCTCACACAGGCCTGCCTCGATGCGACTGGGAAGAGAAGCCGAGAAAAGGAAGGCGAGTTCAAAGGTTGGGAGAGAGGGAGAGAAAGCGAGTCGCTTGCCCGAAAGACGCCGTTGCACAAGGATAATCTGCCTATGCACAGCTGAGGGGTGTGCAATGGGATTCCTAGTTTGAGTAGAGGTGGTAATGCCTCATTTAATGTGTGAAAGATGGGCTGAAAAGCAGATTTTAATGACTGGCAAAAGGGCGGATTTGCATTCGAGCGTGCCAAAGGCCGTAGTGTGAAGGAAGAAGCTGAATTTGAACGTGTTTCCAAGTGTAAGATGAAACTCTTATTCCACCCTGGGATTGAAGCCGAGACCTTTTTGTTGTGAGGCATAATTACACTTAAATCACAGGCGACTACTACAGTCATTAGTCCTACCGTTGTTTAACCTAACTGTTAAAGGCAAAGTCAGATTTATTTAGAGTTTTTACACTTTTTACAATGTTGCGTTGTCTCATAGCAGCTTTATAATTAAAAAGTCTCTGGGTCAAAAGCCCAAATTGAGCAAATCTAAGTTAACAGTGGAAAGGAAAAAAAAAACTAATTAAGTAAGAAGACTTGGACTAAGATTCAAAAAGAGACGAGGCCTGCTTGGGCAGTTATATGCAATAATTAATCTAAGGTACCTGATTGATACGTTTATAGTAATAGTTATTAAAAAAAAAAGGTAAAAATAAAAAAGTTAAAAATAGCATTATATCATTAAAGGAAATATAAGAACTAAAATAAAATATAATACATAGACTAATAGATGAAAACTGTTAGTTGGATGGAGAAACTGTTTGTATTTGTATTTGTGTACTGGAAATAACGGTGGCTGTACAGAACAAGTTCAGTAAGTAATTTGTTTTCCTACGATGAAGGTCTGATGGGACATCCTGTAGTCTCTCTGTTTGTTGCCCTGATTTAGCTGCCCTGTTCATCTCATAAATGTCATTAATCCCATGAGAGTGCCATTTGTCATGGTTAATCCAGAGCTATTAGGCGAGTGGAATGCTTTATGATTATAAGTCTCAGATGCACACCGGGTCGACAATATGATTACACACCAGCGTCAGGACTGAGGCTCCGAGTGTGCTGCTTTTCAGTCGAGGTTCCTACCTGTAAGTGGAGCTGATGGTAACTCGGTCCTTACTGAACAAGTCTTGATCTTATGAAGCTTTCAGACGAGAGCCGGGCCTAAGACGCACGGAGAACCTAATTCTAGATGTCATAACTAACCCACCTGCTAATGCATTTAAACAAAGGCAGACTTGTGTGTGACCTTTTGCGTAACTCCTTCTGTGTAATTGCCGTCTTTAGTGGTGTGTTATTGCAGCAATTTGCATCCATCCTATCTCTAGGGTTACACATACATTCCTGGAGAAAAATGCTACTTGTCACATGCGCTTGCCGTACCGTGCTGAGCTAATTGCAGCCTTGTGCAGCGCTAGTCTTCAGTTTCCTAATGATAAGTGACACCTCTTAATACACAGCGTGACATGCTGATGCTGGCCCAACCTGAAATCTTTATAGATGGGAAGAAAACTAGCAGCCGAGCAGGAATCTTTCTGCTTTGAATCAGACCCTTGGATCCACCATGTGTGTTTTTGTTGGGCTACATTACTGGATCATGCAACAATGCAGATATATATTATGCATATACTATGAGTCAGACTTAATTCATGATTATTCAAGCTGGCTTAAAGGGAGCTGCTAAGGCACCGACAGCATGTAGGCTACTGTGCAATGCTGGTTTGGAACGACTCCATTGCTCAGGGACAAAGTCACTTTGAATAAATATATACAGTAATGGGCAAAACATTTAGGCCAGCTTTATATTTGTTGTTTGGCATTGATGTAATGACTGGATAAATGGTATTTTTGCTAAGGTAGCACCCAAAAAACGAGGTCAGGGAGGTGGAGGGAGGTCTAAAACAATTATTATTGCTATTATTGCTAAAACAACATATCTAACGGTGGCCTAAGACTTTTGTTGCATATAATTTTTTTTGTTCGTCTTTTAAAAGAAACACGTTTGCTAAAGTAATATGTTTTGGCCATGGTTGTGGGTACGGATCTGTACCAGAGCATAATTTGTGCTCGAGCTTGCAGAGCTGAGCTCTGGGACCACTCAGTTGAGCCAAAGTACTTGTAAGCTGCAATCCAACACCTCTGCATGAGCAAAAGATCAAGTAGACCAGGGATGAATCTAAAACGACTCTGTACCCTCAATGAGGTGCACAAAATGTAAACTAGAATAACGATGCTTACACCCGTTATGGCTCACTGTTGGAAGCTACACGCCGCTGGCTTGGGTTCCATGTTGGCGGACTCAACACACAGCCATTAATGTCTACACCTCTGGCAATAAAAGCGAGTACATCCCTAAGCACACCCAAATTTTGTCAATATAAATGTCAATATGTTGTGTCGTCACCATTATTTCCCAGCTCTGCCTCAACTGAGCTTCATAGGTTACCACCGGAATCCTCTTCCACTCCTCCATGATGACATGGAGCTGGTGGATGTTAGAGACCTTGCGCTCCACCACCTTCTGTTTGAGAATACCCCACAGATGATCAGTTAGGTCTGGAGACCTGCTTGACCGTTTCCCTCAGTTTCTTTAAGGCAGTGTTTGTCTTGGAGGTGTGTTTGGGGTCATTATAATGTCGGATTACTGCCCTCATGCTTCAGTATGTCACAGTACACGTTGGCATTCATGAACTGTAGCTCCTCAAACAGAACCAAACCATGACACTCTCACCACCATGCTTGACTGTAGGTAAGACACACTTGTCTTTGTGCTCCTCACCTGCTTGAGGCCACACACGCTTAACACCATCTGAACCAAATAAGTTTATCTTGGTCTGATCAGACCACAGGACATGGTTCCGGAAATCTTCAGCAAACAACATTTTTTATGTTTGTTTATGATCTTTCTTGTGCATCATCTTTAGAAGAGGCTTCCATTTTCTACGGCAGCCATGCCGATGTATGATCTGAGCACTGACAGGCTGACCCCCAGGTGCCATGTTGAACTTTTAGTGACCAATATGAGAGAGTGCGAGAGTAATAACACCAAATGTAACACAGCTGCTCCCTTTTCACACCTGAGATACTGTAAATCTCTTGTTCTCGTTTCCTGTTGAGGGAGCAAGAATGATGAAGGAAATATTATTACCCTCATATATAAAGTGCTTAGGCCACCATTCGATTTGTTGTTTTAGTACAGTGGTATAATTGTCATATACAAAATATTATTAACAAAAAATTAAGGGTCTATAAAAGAGACTGTGGAAGGGTCAAAAGGGTCTGATGGAGCTGCCAGATACACACAATAAGGAGAGGATACACACAATAATTACTTGCGTATGTAGCCCATAGAAGCTGTTATACTGCATTTGAATGTCTAGCATTTTCTAATTTGCAACCTAATAAAGAACCTAAGAAAGAATTATATATGGTCATTACTGCTAAAACAATGGTGATTCTGATCTTATGGTGATCTAATCATGTAAATATATTGCATAAAGGTACCGTTATTTATTTGACTGTTTTAACATGCATTCCAGCAGCTACAGTTATTTAGATTGTCCTCCCGGCTGTTGTTAGGTCCGGGGTCTCATTATTTATAAATTAAGCACGGCTCTGGTCTATTAAATGGGAAAGTTTGAGTTCAGGTCTTTTAACCCCCAAACCCTTAAACCTTGACAGCTTGTATAAATCAAAAGTTGCTGTGGATGAGTGTGCCTGCTAAATGACAAATGAACATTTATATAGCAGCTTTCAACACCACGGCTGTTGATTGAGATTCAGGATAAAGTTATAAAAAGAACAGATTACACATACATTTAAGTGATTGTACTATATCATAAAGTTGGGATTTTTGTCACTGCTGGTAGAACCCTATGACCGTATGCTATGATACAACTGAACATTCAGCTCCTTCCTTCGCACTATGACCTTTGGCACACCCAAAGGCAATTGAATCTCTTCTTTTGAATCTGTGTAAAGATCATATCTACAGCCTGATCGTCCTTGTGCAGATTTTTTGTTATTCTTTTTGTTTTTCACGTTTCATTATTATGTAATTTACTTTTGTTATCATTCTCTTTCTCAGTGAATCTTTTTGTCTGGTCTCAGTCAGGAGCATGGGTTCATTATATTGACTTGTCTCCTTTCAACGTTCACCCGTTGTTTTTCCACTGCTGTAAAGCTGTTTCAAAACAAGGAGATTGTACTAAATCATAAAAGCTAGCCTCAAAACTTTTGGGTGCAGGAAGAGGTACATTGCAGGCTAACATGACCGCCGTTACAAAAAAAACACCAATCTTAGCCTTGTCTTTGCCAAGTCTTAGCCTGGATTCAGTACCCAGTGATGTTTTTGGACATTTCCCATGAGTCCAGTGTGCATTTTTATGTTTTTAGAAATCATTATGTATATAAGAAATTCATAGGAATCCGAGGCCGATTACACATTACACTGATTGCATTCAGGACTAGTCCATCCAGAACTTTACATAACATAACTTTGCAGATGGAATGCCCACATGATGGCGAACAGAATCTGAACGTGACAGCATTACATGGGTGGTCTGGATCCAGGAGAGGGTCCAGGTTACCCCAATCCAGACACGATACACGGATCAAATGTCCAGCAGAAGCAGATGGTATCTGAGATTAAGAAATTTGTACAAAAGCCAATAAAACAGAGCGGTGTTGTGGCAAAGGAAAGGTTTAAGGAAAGCAGATCTATGTCTGGGCATCCGGGTGAGATGATTCACTCCAGATCGTGGTGTGGCTGGCTCTAGATGAAGCCAGGTAATGAATCAGGGTCTTGTACCAATCCATCTAGGTGGGTACAGAGGGTATGGCAGCAGGTAATGGATATCCTCTAGCACGAGTCGAATGAAAAGTAAACTGTGTTTAAGAGTTCTTAGCCACTTTATCTATTGAACAGGCTTTTATGTGACAGTCACATCATTTACTATGCAGTGACCCTGCAGCTTTGGGGTCTGTGACGGAACCTCCAGTTTATTTTCTCGCCGTTATCGTTTGTTGTGTAACAGCGCAGAGTCAAGTGTGAAAATGACACTCGGGAACATGGAGTTATAGAGAGAATTTACTTAATGACGCTCTTTTATTGAAGAAAGATTTCTACACAGCTCTCTCTTTATCACACACACGCCTCTCTTTGACGTTTTTTTTTTTCCCCTCTCATGAATTACTAACAGAAAGTGCTTGCGGCTCAGTGACTAAAGAGGTTTAATGTGCAGGTGTTATTGTAGCCTCTGCCCCCCGGAGCAGTGTGTGTTATTCCAAGAGCTAAGAGGTGCATGTGGGGTTACTTTATGCCAAGCAGCCATTTTTATGACATCAATTTGATTTCTGTTGTTACACAGAATAATTCTGTCTTATACATAATTAATGCTTTGAATGAATATACTTACTATTGTGTAATACATCTCCAGTCTTGCGCCTTTGAGCCAGACCTCACGGGAAACACTTAAAATCTCACAAATTGCAAAATATACTGACTGGACGAAATTATAGTGACCTGGTGACCTGTGACTGAAACATACCCAATAGTTGGGGGTTTTGTCGCTGCTGGTAGACCCCTATGACCGTATTCTATGGTACACCTGAATATTCAGCTCATTCCTTCACACTATGGCCTTTGGTATGGCCCAAATGAAATTTCTCCTCTCCTCAAGCTGTGACAAGATTAAGAAGCAATCTTGCCGGCATGTATTTATAACACGATCATCCTTGTGCAATCCTTTATGTATTTTTTTTTACTGTTCTTTATGTCTGGTCTCATTCAGGAGCTTGGGTTCACTATTAATTGAAGCTGATTTAAAACAAGGAGGTTGTAAGAATCTCTAATCCAGTCGTGTATTGCATTTGTCATGTCTTTGTTGTCCAATGCTTTTCTTGTCTGAACGAGGGGGAGCAGGTTGGGGGACCATCTGGCACTGCAATTGTGACCATCCAAACAATTTCTGTTCGCCTTGTCGACTACAGTCTTAAAAATTAGCAAATGTTCAGACTGAAAACTCTTCTAACTCGGTTGATGTGTTTAGTGACTTCTTTAGCTGTAAATAAGACATAAGAAATTTGTGTCTAACAAGCTGTAAATGGTGTTTGTATGTACCTGTCCTAGTGTAAGTAGTACTCCACTACCTGTAGATTCTCTCTAACCTATAACTATATAAACTGGATCACATTTAATTGCTGAGTATCTGCTTCATCTGGTCTGTCGATGCGTTCTTGAACTCTGTCTAACCAAAGTATCAGGTCCATTATACTGTATTCTTAAGTGTTATGACTTTAACCTACAAAAGACACTGATTCTGAATTTCCATAAATATATTTCCTTGTAAAAAATACCCTAAATATGTAAATCGCAGCATCATAAAAAGGCTATATGCCAACGGCAATGTCTGGCCAACGTCTGTTTTGGTCATCGTCCTGTTTCACAGAATGTAATGCGGTCGTTGAGATGCACCTTGAGAAGAACCGGTCTCAAACAGGGAACCCCTCCTCCCCTGGATGAGCGTGAACAGCATTAAGTTCTTAAGAGTCTTGGAAAATGCACTTGAACACGGGAGGAAGATAGGATCAAACCCGGGCCCCTGCAGCTGTGCATGCTGTTCTTGCACACTTACTATAAGTAACAATGCAAAAGCAAGTCAGTGCAGAAATTGCCGAACCTTTTCCTGCTCTGTGTTTGGGGAGAATGCAGATTTAGGATTTTCTTAGGGTTTTTTTTATTTGAAGAGCATTCTCTGCAACTACTTACTAATCGTAGAGAGAGAGCGGTGGTGCACTTTGAGTTAATATAGAGCAGAACTGTGTGCATTAGCAATTTCCAGCCCTCTGCTGTGAGGCAAAGTAAGAAGAAGCAAGTGACCATGACATTTCAACCTTACGAAAAAAAAAAAAAAAGATCACACACAACAAACCGTGCAGTAATATTCCTGGTCTGAAGCCGGGAGGAAGCTGACACCATCACTGCTCGGGATCTCGTACAGTATGAGTCTGTTATAAAGTCTGCTGTCCATCATATCTTTGTTTGATTGTGCTTTCCCCGTCTTCACATGCATGCTAAAGAAAAGAGAATGTATTTGTCTGAAAGCTTTCTCCCACTCTCACACACAAATGGCTGCACGATCAGTGCTATGCTTCCCCCGTACGCTCAGACCGGGATTTGTAGTGAGCTACTCACCTGCTAATGGACAGAGCCTGTGGATGAGGAAGACCCAGTTTTACTCTCAGATCAGTGTGTAGCCTGACCTGGATATCCTGACCATAAAATAGATCAGTGTTTCTGCAGTGCTGGTTATTCTAATTGGAGTGGACAAATCACTACTCCCTAGGACAAGCACGTCATGGCTCTGCACCAGCTTTTTACTGGCTTCCAATGCTAAACATTTGACATCTACACCCAGATTCCAGTTGACTGGTTTGAAGCGGGGCTTAAAAGTTTGTGAACCCTCTTGAATTTTTTATACTGCTGCAAAAAAACGATTCACACAGATCCCAAAAGTAGATAAAGAGCACAAAGTTAAACAAATGAAACCAACCATTCACCCTTTTATTATTAATTTATTAAAGAAAACGATCCGATATTATATTATTATTATTATTATATTATGCACAGCTTTGCTTTCAGTACCTCGTATTTCTGTAGCAGCGGCTTGGAGGAATTTTGGAACGTTCCTCCAAACAGAAAAGCTTTAGCTCTGGGATGTTGTTGATCGTTCAAAATCGTGATAGACCAATGAATGCCATTTTGAGTTTATAGGTTTTAAGATAAAAAATAGTAGAGGAAAAGCGCAGAGAAATATGGCTTCCTGCATCACGGCTTGCATTGTTCTCCATAAGGGTTCGAAACGGGCATTTCAATTAGTGCTCTCAGATTTTTCCTCTTACTATGGATGTACCCGATAGAATGGTCACCCTGTAAGAAACCCATAAACTGGTAGCTGTTAATGGTTCTCGGTGTAATTAGCACCTTCTACTGATTACTGATTATTTGCATAACTCATTTTCTCATTAATGTACATTAATGCACATACTGGTCTGGCAACGTCTTACATTTGAGATAAATACGATTTGAAATCCATTTTTGCCTACTTAATTATGTTTCTCAGCCACCAAAACATGACACTCTGTAATTACGATGGAGCATTCATTTTGACCGGTGGACTAGCAGACAAATTTATGGCCTGCCCATGCTGATAATGCTGCATTATATAGCAGTGTAATTAGTGATGTTGTAATATGCCCAGTAGGAGCCAAAGCCATGAGGGGAGCTACTCAGTCATAGCCAGTCAAGATTTATTCCCTCTTCTAATGTAAAGTAGTTCATTCTGTCATACAGATATTAATCATTTGAATTCTACCGATCATAATAAGGGTCAGTTTTAGTATTACAGACTTGAAACGTTTTTTTTTTTACAGCACATTTTATGTTTACATGCATGAATTTCAGGAGCCTTTCTTGCTGTAAATGAGATGCTGGGGCTCCGTTTGAATCTTTATTCCACGTTACTCTCTGATGCTTCATTACTCCCTTGTGGTTCGCTGCAGACTGAAAGAGGCACACACTTTTACTCTGTGCGTTTGCTGATGTAGTTCTGCATTTACAGCAAATTCATCACCTTGATGCACCCGCGGTGAGGTCATGCCTTCTGTAAAAAATGTTAGTCATGACCTGTGTGGGTACGTCTGAGTGCAATACTGAAGCAATCACTGCTCTCTGACCTCTTGTCAGTGTAGTGGCTTCTGCGGGTGGCTCACTTGTAGCACCTTGGCGCCTGGATGTTGAATAATGGGGCGCCGTAGCTCCTGAACCCTTATCCTGATTGTCTGGGATAACACAGCCATCGTGGTTCAGTGTAGACCTTATTTTAATAATGGTAGAAGAGGTAGCACTATTATTACACTATTACATTATTTTATAATTTGAATTATTATTTTTTCTACTACTAATTTAAATTGTAATAATTTGTTATTTATTTTAAACTATTTTTCCTATAATTTAATATACATTTAGTATTTGTCTATTTAACATCTAGGCCGCCCATGGAGGGCGGGTCCCCTGTTGAGTCTTGGTTCCTCCCAAGGTTTCTTCCTACCATTTTGGGGAGTTTTTCCTTGCCACTTGCTCACCTTGGGATTGGCCTTTTAGATCATGTGTTACTGTAAAGCTGCTTTGAGACGATGCTACGTTGTAAAAAGTGCTATATAAATAAAATAAAATTGAATTGAATTGAATCGTCACTGGACCCGTGACGGATGATCATCTGTCTCTTCTCTGACGATTCACGGTTCAGCTTGCAGCCTGATCATCGTCCAATACCATCGTTTCCCCACTAAATGCAAGCTACCGACTCCTTTTCTGCTACAAAATGCTTGATTACTCAAGAGGAAGTACAAATAACAATACTCGCAACTAAATGGCCTTTTTGAAAACCTATCTAACTCAGTTCTTTTGATTTTTTGTAACCCACTACAGATCCACGGCTCTGAGGATGTACATAATGGTTCGAATTCATTCTACAGTCTCAATTCAATTCAAATTGATTTCTATAGCGCCTCTTACACCGGAGCTCAATCTTATACGATCTTCAAAGGCCAATCCCAAATAGAGCAAGCCAAATTGGCTTGGCTTGGACAGTGGCAGGAAGAAACCTTGGGAGGAACCCAGACTCAGAAAGGGGACCTCCATGGGCGGCCCAGATGTTAATTAAATAAATACTCAAAAGTCTATTAAGTTCGAGCAAAATGAACTAAACAACAATGTAAATGTAAGTGTAATGTGCTAAACCTCTCATGACTGTTCGTGGTGACGTTCAGTGACGCAGTAAATCCTCACCTTTGACCCAAACGGAAGTTCTCATCGACCAAAAACACGCCCACTTTCACTTTAGTCCGGCAAACCCCCAAGTCTGATCATTTCTGACAAAACCTGAGCGTTTCGCTGCGCCTACGATTCGCATTTGGGCCTTAGAATTCGAATTGCGTAGATTAAAAAACGAAAACAAAAAATCAATAATTAGTTCAACTAGACAAATAACTAGATTCGTATATTCTTATGAGTAATTAAGTACAGATTTTTCCTTCGAAGCGTAAAAAGCACAAAACATAAGGTGGCAGAAATAAGCAAGCAATAAACAGGAACCTAAAAGAGTACCGAGTACGGGTTTAGTAATCCGGTTTACATCATCGAGTCAGAAACGTACTCAGATAAGATCTGAAGTAAACGCAAATGCACTCGGGGTGAAATGCAGTAACTGGGATAAATTTAGACGTTCCTCCAGCGTGCTTTGGTGGCTAAAGGTTGGTTCTGGTTTCGCATTCTTTTTTTGTTTGTTTCCTCTCCCGGAAAACAGAGCCCAGGCGTAGGCAGTGCTTTTTAGACACACGTACTTCACTCTGCGCCTTTAAGACTTATTTATCTTTTACTCGCTACATTTCGAAACCTTTTTGGAATCCAAACAGGCGTGTTCCGCTCGCTCTTCCTCTAGACAGGCACTAGTAAAGCTCAAACCAGAATCCTAGGCAATCCTAGGGCGAGGGTGCAGGCATCGACTACGTGTGCCGCTCGTAACAATTAGGGGAGGTTTCGTTTACAAATCTCCGGCCCATGGCTCATCTGCGTCAGGAAATCGTACCGATAACCTTATCGTCTTTGCGTCATCAGAATCAATAGTTGCAAAAAGTAGCTTTATAAAGTCTCTCAAACACAAAGGCTCGATCAACGTACGGAAAATCGACACTCCCCATTTTCAGCTCTGCACCAGTTGCTGCTTCAGCCCCGTGAGAGACCTTTTCTTTCCTGCCTGACAAAAGTATTAATATTCTTCGGGGGACCCCAGTCTTCCCGGCGGCATTTCCCGCTGGGATATTTCCGAGCTTCCGGGGGACGCCTGCTGTCTGGATTTTGCCCGTGTCGTGAGCGTTCTGCAACCTTCTTGCTCTTCCACGCTCCTCTTTAAAAGCCTTTCTGAGCTCCACGTTGTTTATGTTACTCGCGCAGCTACAGTATGAGTGTATCACCATCATCAGTTGTGAGTTGTGCGGTTTTGTGTGATTTGTGACCTTTTCGTTCGCTTTGAACTGCTTGTCAGAACGTCCTTTAGGCCATGACCTGATTTCTCCAGTTATCAGTACGCGGGTGGAGCCGCCATCAGCTCGTGCATATCTCTCGCTTCATCTTGCATAGTATTGACTCGGTCTTCTCGTTCTTACTCAGTGGGCTTCTGATGCTCTTCTAGACGCACGGTTTGATCTTATCGGGCAACGCTGCTAAGGAAACGAAACTGCCGCTTCTCTCAGAGCCAGAAGGAGCTGTTAGTTGTGATTGTTAGCTGCCTGGCTTAATGTTGCCGCTGCCAAAGCTTTCTCTCTTCGGAGGGAGCTTCCCGGTAGACAAAAAGGCCATATCACTTCACCTGGTGGGTCTTCGGCAAATCCAAGCCAACCAAAGAACATCAGGTGTCCGTAACCTTGGTCATATGGTCCATACGTTTGTTCTATAAGATACACGTCTAAATCCGAACGTTAACGCAAATCTAATCAGCCAACAACACAACTCGGCTCGTTTTAGCGTGTAGATACGATCAAGACCAGCTGCTGAAGTATGAGTACGGTTAAGAAAGGCGATTTGAGGGACTTTGAACGTGCCGTGCTATGCAGAAGAGCATCCCTAAACACTCAAACAGCATGTTTAACCTTTTTTTAGTGATCCACTTTACCCCCGAGTACCACCGTCCGACCCCGGTGTGTCGAGTCAAGCGTTCAAAACCGCTTCATGTCAGCTGAGATCAGATCTGAAAAGGGTTCAAAAGGACTCGTTTCTGCTGAAGATGCTGCTCCAGGAACCGTGTTCTATTTAGAGACTCCTCCAGTTCTCCCTAAAAGTCAGTTCCTAATTCACATTTAATTATTGCTTGTCCTGGCCCGGGTCCCGGATTCGACTGGATGTTCCAGAGAACTCAGGGCACAGGCGTTTCCCCCTGACCGCTCTACCCTCCCACAGACACAGTGAGTCATGCTTGTGCAACCGCTAGCAAAAACGATGGAATCACCCCTGTTAACCCAAATCTAAGCCCATCCCGAGGCGGCGACTCGGCTCGTTTAAGCATGTGGATACGATCGAGGCCTGCTGCTGAATCAAGCCGAGTATTAGAACGGGGAAGGTGATTTAAGGGACTTTAAACGTGCCATGCTGTTCCACCGGGATTTTCGCGCACAGCGCCAGCTCTAGGTTTTGGTATAATTTAGTAGAAAAATGCCAAAACGCAAAGTTTTTTTCAAAATTCCAACCTTTGGGCATTAAGAAAACGATGCAAAAAAATTAGGCGGGAGCCGTACCTCTCTCCTACAAAGCCCCCAAATTATGCCACCGCCTTCTGACTCAGACACGGCGTCAATGTTTAAACCTAGGCTCAAGATTGACGTGTTTAGTCGTCCTGTAGTTCTGGTTCCGGTTTTAGTCCTACATATGTAAAGGTACCAGAGATCATGTCTAACTCATTCCCTCTTTGGCTCCAACGGCCACCCTGCTGTGGGAAATGATATTTTTGTTTAAATGTTTTATTATGTAATGTTAATGATGTTTAATACCCAAATGAGGCTGGGTTTCCCTTCCGAGTCTCAAAGGTTTCTTCCCCTCGATCTCAGGGAGTTTTTCCTTTCCGCTGTCGCCGTTTGGCCTTGCTCATTAGGGAGCACAGCTGCCTGCTGAAATAAAATTGAGTTGAACTGAATAAACGTCTTTGCTCCAGTCAGTCGCAGTCGTGTTGTTGGATCGAGAAGAGGAAGTAAATGTGGAATCACTCAGTTCTGAAAACGTGTGTTTTTTTTTTATAATATTAAATTCTGCTTTGTTATTGGTCTGCCTGCACTGCCCTGAATTAAATCAAATCCCACCGGTCCTTTCGCAAGGAGATTCCCCTTCCGAGCGCTTGCCTTTAATCCCTAAATGTGTATTGGGTTCAGGTCGCGTGTGTAACATTTAGTGGGTTTGTAGTTTCTGAGCTCTGGATCTGTTTAGGTTTGAAGACCGGGCCCAGTAAATCAGGCTCCAGCAGGGCGTTGGTCCTCAGCTCAGCTCGTGCCGAAAGTTCGATGGAAGGGACTGGGTGTGATCCGCTAACAAGAGATCCATTAGAATCCATTAGCAGAGCACACACCCGATGAACATTCAATACAATCATTCCATTTGATAGGCATTTCCTGGTTAAGCGTCCTATCAGGGATGTACAGATGAGGGAGAGACTCAGGATTTTAGGGATGTGTTTTACAGGCTCAGAGTAACGCGTGTCGTTTATCAAATTTAAATCCCGGTCCTTAGGGTCACCAGAGTGAGTGACACACATAAGCCTGCTGCAGTACTGCTGCCTGACTCTCTCTCTATCTCTCTCTGTCTCTCTCTCTCTCTCTGTCTCTCACCATCTCTCTCTCTCTCTCTCTCTCTCTCTCTCTCTCTCTCTGTCTCTCACCATCTCTCTCTCTCTCTCTCTCTCTCTCTCTCTCTCACCGTCTCTCTCTGTCTCTCACCGTCTCTCTCTGTCTCTCACCATCTCTCTCTCTCTCTCTCTCTCTCTCTCTCACCGTCTCTCTCTGTCTCTCACCATCTCTCTCTCTCTCTCTCACCGTCTCTCTCTGTCTCTCACCATCTCTCTCAGATCACACCGATCCTCCATCAGCTTCCCTGGTTACCCCCCCCCCCTGCGAAT
>JAUZST010060945.1:0-23207 GCA_034779995.1 Parotocinclus haroldoi
TCGCACAATAAAGGTTTAATAAACATTTAATATGTTACATAAATTATAGCACGTCCCGTCTTGTAACATAGGGCATGATCGTTTAATCGGACCAGCCGGTTATTAGGACCAAAATGATCGCGTCTTGATGTGGTCCGATTAACCAGATTCGACAGCATTGTTTTGGTGTTGCCTTCCTTTTGAGACACTCTGTATTTTGCAAAGCAGAATGAAAAGCAGAATTCTTTTCACCAGTGGTCTCTGACCATTTTATTTCCATGTACATATTCGTGTGTCGCCTTCACTGAGTTTCCTTAAAATCAGGGTCACGGTAAACAACGTAGGCACTTTTCAGGTGCTTCAAGTCTACTAAAATGTTGCATTTATGACCGACTGGTGGGTAGACCTGTAAAAAATAATTCAATCTAACCTCGACTACAACTACTGCCATTATGTTTTCATACTTTATCGCCTATGTGCTTTCACAGAGCTGGCCATAAAACAGGGGCCATTCCATAACAGCACACCTGACATATTTTCGTGTTGGATACTAGAGTGCCCCATTACTTTAAAACGAATCATCTACACAGCTCTTCTGAGCCGACTACATATAGGCTTTGTCATATAATGGGGCTGCCTTTGAAGTTTGCCCATCCGCCAGAGCAAGTTAAGCCTTCTTTGATATCTGTGGCCCTTTTCTTAATTACGTCCTGGAATCAGTGCAGTTTAAGCTCCAAGCTGTGTGCCTGCACACAAAGCAGTGTGGAATCAGAGAAGAAAATCATTTATTGCTTTCTCTCCAGACTGATGATGGTTACAGCAGTACCCTGACTGGATTATATTTTTATACGCTGGAATACGCCCCCAAAGACACCGACACAGCTGGTAAATAGCAAAATTGGTTTAAACGTTTAATGTATTCAGCGCTCTTGGTGTGGAATATGACAACAAATCAGTGATTACTTGATGTCGACTCAACGGTCACTTTATTAGGCACCCTCCTTGTTTCAGGTCCACTTTCCATGTAGATACACTTTGTATTTCTACAATTTCAGACTGTAGTCCATCTTTTTCTCTATGTACTTTGTTTTCTCTTTTGCTCAGGTACTATTTGGGTTGTGGGTCATTCTCAGTCACTGCAGTGACACTGTGGGGTTGTGAGTTTTTAATCATCTGGGTCCGGCCACCAGCGTCCTGTAAGCAGCAGCTGTGAGCTCTGTGGCATTACAGGATGAATAAAACACACTGTGCAACAGCACTTGAGGTTCCGTCTCTGCCTTTACATCTGCAAGGAGGAACATTATGGTTGCTGTGCCTACTAGTGTACAATGCATGACCACAGGTTAAAAACTCCAGCAGCCCTGCTGTGTCTAAACCACTCATACCAGCACAACACGCACTAACACAGCACCACCACATCAGTGCCACTGCAGTTCTGAGAATGATCTTTCACCCTAACAGTACCTGATCTTGCTGAGGTCCTGATCCATAGAGAACAGAGTAAAGGGAATAACCAAGTACGTAGAGAAACAGATGGACTACAGTCTGTAGTTGTAGAACCACAAAGTGCATGGGCATGATAAGTGGAACTGATGAACTGTACATACACACGTATTTGGCTTCACTAAGGTACAAATCTAATCGTCTGCATGGGGATAATCCAACACTTCTTGGATAAGCCTTCGCTTATTTAATCTTGGGTCTTGGAACTGAAAGCTCTTTGACACTGTGGAAAAAAATAACCAAAAACAAGCTGAAGAGGCAGTGCTACAACAACGTAGCTTGCTTAAATTTCACACATTGTAACACAACAGGGACTAGCCCACTGGCACCGCATGGACGAGGCTGCCGCCTGGCTCTCCTGTTCTCGGATTGGAATGCCACTCTACTTGGAAAGAAAACAGACAAAATACTTTTTTACAGATGCAAACCAGCTAATGTTGCAGCCGAAGCTTAGACGCCCATCTCCTCGTGCTGTGGTTTGAATTTCCCAAGAAAAACAGAGAAAAATAATTAAGTGTAACTGTTGCTACGCCTTGCACATGGAGCGCGCAAAACAGAAACATGTGAACGCCCGGTACATGAAAAGCGCTGTTGGAAGGCACTTGGATCGTTGGTGCTGCTCATTGTCACTTCTCAGTGCTGGAGATTTTAGCAGATAAGAACGTTTTATCTGCCCGTGAAATCTGTGGTTGCAGACAGCTGCCGAGATTAATGGCGGGTTAGAGAGAGAGTGGCGTTGAATTGGAGACCAGATAGCTTTATCTGCATTTGCTATGCATGGCCACGGCTGGGCTTGAGTCAGTTATCAGAAGTAGGAGGAGGACAGATGAGGGAGTCCAGGATGAGACCTGGGAGAAGCATTGCTCCTCTAATCCTGGATTACCTGTATGGAGGTTGGTGTGTGTTTGTGTGTGGGTGTTGCCAGCGGAGATAAAAAAAAAGACAAAAAGAACTGCCATATTGGCAGCTCTTGGACCTACCTAAACAACGGTAATCCTTTTGTTCCACAGGAGAGGTAATGCTGCAAAGTGCTTAAGTTTTTAAAAGCATTTCTCCTTATCCTGCGGATTCTAGCTCCCGGACCCTCTTTCTCAGCACGACCACTTTTGTCGAGTGGCTGCCCGAGAGAAAATTGCAGTTTATTTTACCTTGGGTAAGTTGTTTGACCTAGGGGCGTCGACAGGAAAACATTTTCTTTCACAAACAAAAGCACAAGCAATTAGTCATAGCATCGTTGACATTTTCTTATTTTGACGCCCTGTGCCAAGGAGAGAGCTATTTCTGATACTGATGTATTCAGTGACGGTGGTATTGGCACACATCTTCAGTTCTCTTTGTTCTTTCTCAGCTGACCTTTAGTGTGAAATACTACTGGGGTTTGTTTATTTAGGTTCCCGTTGCCTTGTTTTTGGGGGAAAATCTCTGCACTGTCCTTTTTTTTTTTTTTGCTCTCCTTTTCCATCGAGTGGTTACATTTTGAAGCCGTTCCTTCGAGTCGTTGGCGTGACAGAGGCTCCCGCCTGATATCTTGATAATTCCTCTCTCTGTGGTTTAACAGTCTCATTATTCCTTCATCCATCATTCCACTGCCAGTGCATGGGTTGTTTAGAGACATGTAGCGCCGTTCTTTGGGCACGGACACTAGGAGGGTGGTCACACGTCCAGACTGTTTTTTATTTTTAATAAAGGCACACCGGTGCCTTGCTAGACTGTCAGTCTTGGTGCCGCGTGCTCCTTTTAAAGTGATTTATGTCCAGGCAGGCTATTAGATTGTATTCGGCTACCCTGCTGTATCCATGCGACCGTCGGAGACCAAAACTGCGGGACTACTGCACAAGCGTGCTACCCTTTTCGCTAAGGGATGATTGGGTTATGTAGACAGTGAATAAAACCAGCGAGCTGTTTTTGTCAGTGTTTATGGGCCTTTTCAGTGTTCTGGTCGTGCTTCATCATGCTTGGCACGTGTGCAGGAATGAATAACAAATAAAAGGAATTATAGGACGTCCTAACGAAGGGTTCACTAGACTATTGTGTTTGTGGCTTTCTTGACAACTTGACAGCTGAAAAGCTTTTGTAAGCACGATGCATGCGGTTTACCTCGTGTTTGAAGTGGCTTGTGGGCAGGAGGCTGCTCAGGGAAGGGAGATATGAGACAACTGAGCCAGGGAAACTGAAAGGCCACTTGTCAAATGACAACACTGAAACAGTGAGGCTCTCCTAGTTGGCACTTAGGTGCTGGAAGAAGGGCAAGAAAAATAGTCCAGGTAGCACTCTCTTCTGTATTGATTGAGCTTGAGAATGAAAATGAAATACAGAAAGAGAGATGACAGGGATAAGAAAAGCATTTTACTAGAGCATCTGTGTCTCTATCAGTGCATTCTGCATGCCATTAGAAGTCATGTCTGAAACGGCCGTACAGCTGTGTTTGTGTAAAGTAGATAACGAAGAGACAGTCCAAAGAGCAAACAGTAGCTGTACCGCAAGAGGATGGATGTGACCTTCTCATCCTTTCCCATGATATCAGAGGAGACCCCAGTGTGGCCTGGCCCAGTGCATTTGAGCCCAGAATCATGTGGATCTTTAATACCCCACATTAAAAAAGTTTTGCACACACACACACACACACACACACACACACACACACACACACATATATACACATATATATAGCACCGCTGCCTCACAACAAGAAGGTCCTGGGTTCAATCCCTGGGTGGAGCGGCCTGGGTCCTTTCTGTTGAGTGTGCATATCCTCCCATTTCTGCGTGGGTTTACTCCCACTATCTAAAGACATGTATGTTAGGTTAATTGGTGTCTCTAAAGTGGCCCTTAGTGTGTGCCCTACGATGGAAAAGCGTTCTGTCTAGGGTTGTTCTTGCTTTTGCGCCCCGAGTTGCCGGGTGGACACTGGCACCTGACCCTATGTGGATTAAGTTGAAGATAATGGATGGATGTATCGAGGGCAAAACATATGAGCACTGCGGAGGGGGAGCAGGCAAGGAGCAGTGGGATTTTTGGATAGAGTGCAGAAATGCTTGTCACAAAGTTGGAGCATCCGACTTCTCTTTGGCTCCAAAAGGACTCATACCACTCCAGTCTAACGTGATGCCACCCTCCAATGCAAGCACTGTGGTACCTCGCTTCTCGGATCTTGTCAAATTTGTTTCTCGATGCATTTTCACTAGAACATTTGTCTCTGCTATTGTTGTTCGCTCGGTTCGAGTCGAGTCGCACAATTCATTTCAGCCGAAACTCGATTCACAATTCATAATCACACAGTGATTTAGATTTACAAAAGCTCTTACCCAGTGAGGATCTCTGCTGTGTTTATCATATTTTAATATATATTTTACATCTATAGTACTGTATTCTTAGGGGCGACACGGCGGCTCAGTAGCTAGCACTGCCTCCTCATAGCAAGAAGGTCCTGAATTCAATCTCAGGTTGGAGCGACCTGGGTCTTTTCTGTGTGGAGTCTTCATGTCCTCCCCATGTCTGTTTGGGTTTACTCCAGGTACTCCGTTTTCCTCCCACAGTCCAAGTACATGTGTGTTAGGTCGATTGATTACCAAATTGGCAGTAGTATTAGTACTTACTAATTCTGTAGTAGTACTAGTTCTGATATAAACTTGTGTGCAGATATAACTTTGCTTGGCCACAACTTTCAAGCAAAACAAAGGAACAAACGTATTCTTGATGCGAGCGAATCCCCATGGGACCATACTGTTGTCAGCCAGCCGAAAGCAAACTGAATCCTCTTGGATTTCAAGCTGAGCATTAACAGCTAGGGCCTTGAGTTCACTAATGTTTTTTTTTTTTAGTAAAATAGTGTTTTATTTTACTTTTCACTTTAAATGTGTTACTGAAAAAAATGTTTATATTCCTAACACTTTTCAACACTTGATTACTTTTATGGCTATCATTTGTTGATCTTGTTCATATTGGCTTGAATATTCTTGGTCACAGTTGATGTCAGAAGTAATAGGTTGTACTTGGTAAGGAAGAGTTAAAAGAAATTTGAAAAAAGTGACTTTGTTAATCTCATATTGAAATAACAAAAGAAACCTTTAAAAAGTTCATTTAGTGCCAAAAAGGCACATTTCGATATATGGTGGTTTGTGAGTGCAATAGCAATATCCCAGGGAGAAAATTAGATTTGGGCCTAATGACTTTCCTAATACGTGATTATGTTTCCCCTGAATTACAGCACCAGACCTATGAGAATTCCTCTAGTGAATTCAGATTGAGTTTCAGTCCATTTTTACTCAGTCTTGCACCAACTGGGTGCAATCCAGCTGAAGTTTGTTTTTGTGGATGCCAGTTTAGGGTCCTTCCTGAAGGTCCAACAAATCCCAGATGATTTAAAGTTGACCGAGCTCTGGTGATTCAAAACCCGTCAGAACACCATCGACTGGCGCCTTATTAACAATACGACAAACAATACTAACATTGCCAACATTCATTGCAGATTCACTGCACTTAATAATCCGATCATAGTCTGATTTCTGCCGCTATCTGATGATTATTCTTGTGGTCATGTAAGCAACACACTTCGATCTAGAAATCAGAATGTTAAATCCCGTAAAGATAGCTAGCATTTATCTCAGTAATCAGATTTCTCATAGCTTGTACACAAAATTTCAAAATAGGTTGTGTTAGTCTGGCTATGGGCTTAAACCCAACCAGCAGGATTGTTAGTTCTGCTTATTCTAGAGAATTCGCTTTATTTTTGGCTTTTTTTTTAAGCGGACTCTGGTGTATTGCAAGCCTGGAATTACATGAGCTAATGAAATAAACAAAGGAAAACGGCTATCTAACACTTTGTGGAGCCTCTCAAATGCAGTATATTATTATTATTAAGGCTTGAAATTTGTCACGTCTCTGGCCTCTTGCAAAGCACAAATCCAATTATTGCCTTAGTCATGTAAACCCGGAGGTTTCCTCGTTATCTGATTACTCGTTGATCGGATTACTGAAAAAATCAGATTATCTGCAGTTGTTGGATTATTAATTGCATGTACACACACATACACAAACACACACATTTTCATTCTAGTTTAGTCTGAGACTAATGTCACTTTAATGAATCTCTTTGCATTCACACTGGAGGCTGTCACAATGAGCTCAGACCAGGAACCTTGCAGCCAATAACGGTACATTATTTGGCCCCGTTTGTCTGCAGCTTTGCCATCCTATCGAATTTCAGGATTTAGTTATTTGATAAACCTTTTGCTTGCGGCTCAAGCGTGAAAATAGGTTGGGTGGGTTATTTATTTGTTCATCATTGTGTGCTAATTATGAAATTCAGGTCAGTGTGCATAGTGTTTTGCGTTTGGGTCGGTTGCTGACGTGATTGGCGCTGCTTTTCTTGTGATTTAATCTGTGCGTGGATATAAATATGACTCGGTGGCTATCTCAGTAGTTTTGTAACTTTATCATTGCCATATCTTCACTAAAAATGCTTTCATTCGATGTGGGTGTGTCTGTTCTTCCAAGGAATGGTAGATAAAATGCTTCATTGAATGGTGCTGTCAACCTACAACATACAATCTGATTCACACAGCACAGCTAAATGGTAAAAAAGACACTGTAAGAATAGTTTGAAGGTTGAAGATAAGCTTAGCATCTAGTAGTTTGGTGCATTTAGTTCTTATTTTTAGTTATTTAATTGTGTTTTCCCCACTGAATCATGACTAAACTTTACGTTTACATTTGTCATTTAGCAGACGCCCTTCTCCAGAGTGACTTACAACTCGTACAGTCTTACAGTCCAAGCAATTGGACCCAACTGTGGCAGCTTGGCAGAGGTCCTTAACCAGTAGGCTACTGCAGTGACTGAGAAAGTAGGCTGTCGCTAGGTTTGACAAACATGTACATTACAGTGCAAAAGTCTTTTGACACCATTAGATTTGTCATTTTAGCAGTGGTATATATGGTCTTCGTAACATATTGTCATGGATTGGACCCAACCATTTAAAACTTGGATTCATCACTCCCGAATACTCTTTTTTACTGATCTTCATTCCAATATGTTTGGCTTTTAGCATATTTGAACCTTTTCACCCTGTTCCTCTTCTGAAAAAATAAGCTGTTTCCTGTTGTCCTTCTAAAAAGATTCCTGAACAAGCTTCTTCAGACTGTGAAACGGTCAACTTGGCAACCCGGCGAGGCTTCCAGATGCTACTGTTGCACTAATATAAGGGGAGGAGACGTGCCAGTGTAGCCTATAAAAACTGTTTTTTTTTTTTTTTTTTTTTTTTGTTTTTCCCTGATTCATTTCCAGTTGTTAATACTGCCTACAAGTTTCCTTTATTCTAATAAGCCGACTGAGAAATGAATATATAAGGTCATAATACTATTTCTATAACAGTGTATTATCTATTTCTAGAGGCCTACCACTGCACAGTACACACAAACTCTGTTCTGCCAGTCGTTTCTCATAAAATTGCTGTTTCCAGGGAGACAAGTAACAAGTAAGCATCTGTGATGTATGTTGATAGAGAATCACTGACTTCATCTTTAGGATAAATATTAATTAATAGCCAAACATTACTCAGCTCCGTGGAGGTGGAATTATGGAGTCGCTGCTGTACTGTTTGGTCTTGGAGATTTACATCAGTCTGTGGCATTATGGTAGACACAAAGTGTTCTATCGAAGCACTTAAATTAGCTGCTCTCCTTATTTAAGAAAGGTCTTTAAATTGTTTGATCTCAGACAGATGCTATAAAACAGACTGCTCTTCGCTCTGTGGCGTGGCCATTCGGTCCATTTTATTTCCTCCTGCAAAGCAGCAATTAATCAGATTAGTAGCATGCTGCCCCTGCTCCTCGCTACACTAATGGTCTATATGACAGCATGGCTTCTGCATTATTAATAATTCCATTTTAAGAGCGGTCGAGATGCAGCAGGGCAGAGCCGGGATCATTGATCAGCAAACAGCAAGACGAGAACACAATATGTACAGGCCTAAGAGCGATAGACGAGCAACATTAATCACATGTGCACACATTCGTGGCCACATGTACATAAAATTGTAATGCAGTACTCTGCAAAGTCTTAGGTCACTATTAGATTAGACATTTGTTTTAATAAGAAGTTTGAAGTATTAGAACTTTTTATAATTGTTTCTCTGTCTCTTTACTAGGATACAACCAGAAAAAGAGGCAATTTGTATGCAGTATTCAAAACAGCTACAGCTGCAGTGACAAGTATTTAAGGTGACCTGCCCTGATACTTGAGCAGCAGAAGCATCTAGCAATAGCACCCTTTTTGGATGGGGAGCAGTCAAGAAACCACTTTTTTGGAACGGGAAAAGGGTGAAAAGACTAAGATGTTAAAGCTCACAAAACTTATAATAATGATCAATGCAAAAAAACAGTGTAATGGATTGACAAATTCAAGTTTGAAACATTCTGGTCCATTCGTCAACAATGTGCTGGCAAACAGACTGGTCATTATACCATTGCATATACAGCAAAGCTAATGGTGGCCTAAGACTTTTGCACAGTACTGTACGTTTGATTAACTCTTTCCATCCTTTTGATGGCAAATGGAGTCAGGCTATAAACTCTGTTGCCACAAAACGTTTTTGAATCGTTTGGAATGCTAATAGAAATTGCGCTTGAAAATGGTTTTCACTGTTGAAAATTAAAGTATAGATACTCGCCTTTTCCTATTGCCCTACTTACAATGTTTTGAGGGCAGCACGGTGGCCCACAGCAAGAAGGTCCCGGGTTCAATCCCAGGGTGAAGCGGCCTGAGTTCTTTCTGTGTGGAGTCTGCATGTCCTTCCCGTGTCTGCGTGGGCTTACTCCGGGTTTCCTTCCGTAGTCCAAAGACATGTGTGTTAGGTTAATTGATTACGCTAAATTGGTTGCTAATTAATACCTTATTATAAATCAAGCCTTATGTGAATTATTTTGCCCAACTGTAGTTTAACGTAAATGTTTTAAGCATGTTTAAGGCAGGCCACACACTAGGATACTCTCCTGTACTTGATTTGGAGGGGGTGATGAGACCTTTTTGGAACTTGTCTGAATGCTTGCTATCCCAGTCGTAAATTGGGGAGTATTCGCACTGAAATATTTTGATCACCTTTGAAGAGGATTTTCAAATTTACTGCAGGTCGATATTTTTTTGCTTCGTTAAAGGCTTCAGTTTGAAATCCATTCATTGAAAGAGTTCAGTATAAAAGAATAAGATATCACAGTGCTTGGGATCTGAAATAAATACCTTAAAAATACTACACTCAAATAATTTTAATCAAATATTAAAAATACAATTGATAATTGAATTAATATGAATTAATACATTACAGGGCTAAAACAGAGTTCAGATCAATTAAACAACAACAAAGAACCAAAGAAGTATATTGTGCTATAAAATTGGTGCTTAGTGGTTAAAAGAAAAAAAAGATATAGTATCCTTTAACAATAGCAGTATATGAGAGATCGACATGAGACACTGATTAAAATACTTTATGGTGCCGGACTTATTGAGAGGGAGAACAGGGTGAGAATATTTAAGGAAGAGATGTTGTGGAAGCAGTCTTTTAGGCAATGAGGCACAACTAAATACCAGCGAGCTGCTCTGGGGCTATTAAAAGCCAATAAGCAAACAGAGGTCACATGACTCTTGTTAATAATCTTTTATGCACGTGATTTATACCCCTGTATTGCCTATATAGTTGTTTTCAGAATAAATGCTAGTCTGTGTGGCTCCTCCTAACCAAAACAATGTGAACTCTATAGCCCTTAGTACCACTCAGTTTGAACCCATAAAACATTAGCTGGCCTGTGTAGCCCTTTGGCCCATCCCATTACATTACATCACACTCTGTCAGCCTGGTTAGTGTCTAAACAAACTTGGCCCACTCAAGGTTTTCCTATATCAAGCTCTGGTTGGTCAAAGTCAGGTCACACTTTTTGTAGGGTTTTCTGCTGACTCTTCGCACTCTGCAGCCTGATTTCTGGCCTGGGTTTGAGCTCATGCAAAAACAGATATAAATCACATTCAGTCGACTAACGTTTCACACACACATGCTCAAGACAGCGCTCTTTATCCTGAAGGCTAGTCTTTCACCTCAGCCTTTAAATATTCGTATTAGCACAAAGTCATTCAATACCCAAGCCTTAAACTAATGCAGCAGTGTGAATAATTCTCTACAGAAGATCCAAACTTCACTGATTGTCTCTGAATCTTGGCCTCTACTGTCTGTACTGCAATGCTACTTCTGGTTCAAACAGGGGTAGGTTTTCGGGATTTTAAACTCGCCTTCTGATTAGCAGTCGAGAAACGTTCCTGTGCTCTTTGCAGTGGAAAAAAGGCGTGTATAAAGTGTAGCCAGCAGGATAATCACCACACACACACACACACACACACAAAGCTTTGCAGCGACTGCTTGAAGACCAAAAAAGATCAAGAAGTGCTGCCACCTGATCTAAACCCTATCGAACATTTATGGGGATGCTTGAAGACAGAGGAAGCCAAGCATTCAGTAACTGCAAAAAGATGCTGGAAGATATTTGGAATACTGTGAAGTCATGCTGTGCTGTGCCAAAATAAACAATAAAAATATTTTTACTAACTAAAGGCTGTTCTAGTTACCTAGCGCGTTTGATCACTTACGTAGCTTGATTATGTACAAGTTATTAATATGTATGTCTGTTATGTGCAGTTATTAGACATGTATACATTGTTTCACACTTTCTAACTTTATCCTTAACCTGTATATTTCACAAGTTTAACAACCCCCCAGACCTTAATAACATATTACATCACTTCTTGTTTTATTTAGTTTTGATTTGTAATAATAATGTAATAATAAGAAATGTTGATCTCTTTGTGTAATAAAATGAGTAATAGATTATTACCTAATGGAGCTTGTTGAGACAAGAAGAAAACATTGTTCAAAGAAATAGATACTGGCTATTACAGTGTTATTTTTAATGGCGACATGTCATGGGTTCCATGTAGTTCAAATGCTCTTGTTAAGCGAGAAAACGGCTTGCACACTGCAGAAAAAACACATCACCTCTGCAACATCACCTGTACTGCATTCACACCTGGTTTGTAGCAGTGCGGATGCCACTCGTTGTTCGCATCTCGTGTGACGCGGGAGCGTGAAGCAATGCGTAATCCAGCCCATCACTGTTAAGAAACAAATCCTGTCTGAGGTTCGCTTAATTTAATGTGCAGTGACTTTTCCTGAAGGTTACCCACAAAAACCCGGCAATATTCTCTAGACTGTAGACAGCCTTGAGCCCTTGGATGCCACAGATGCATCCTAGGAATGGCATGTGCACATTATTAATGAATCATTAGGCTTATGTTGTACAGCAAGTACTTATTTATGCTTAATTAAAATCTCAGTGCTGGTTTAAACACGAGCAGTTGGTGTGTTTCCAGAGTAAGCAGAATTTATAGTAGGTCCTCTTGCATTGAGGTCTCGCCACAGTCTGTATATTCTACAGTAAGCCTCCGGCCTCTGCTCAGGCTTCTGAGGCAGGACCGCTCGACTTCCTCTCTCTATAAGCAGCAGGGGGTTTAAGGGGAAAGAAGATTAATTATTCCCCTTAGTTTCAAACACACAGTTTTTACTGAAGTCTCCACTTAACTGTAACTAAATATGGTCATACCAGTAAAGGATTTTATACTGGGTTGGTGGGTTGGAGAAGTGGGGGTCTGCAGATGCCTGCACCAGATGCTGTTAGTCACTGGCGGTTGGAGTAGCTAGCAGCGGTCAGAAAGTGCTAGCCTTGCACAAACCCCATTCTGGGAAATTCAGCAAGCGGCCCCCAGCCTCAGTGGGGAGAGGGGCTGCTGAAGAGAAGAGCTTCTGTGTAAAAGGTCCATCGCTACTTTTTGAACTGGACTTGAGTTTTTTTAAAACTTTGCTAAAGCTTTACTAACAGGCTGGTTCCTGTGATATGGATGCTATTTAAAGAAAGTGCTTAGCATTTACTCATGTTTTAATAATGGAGATAATAATAAACTTTGGCTAGCGCCTAGTGCACAGTTTGCTGAAGTGGCTCGGGATTAAAAACAGTATCAGTGACTAGCAGAGAGAGAAACGCAGAGAGAAAAGCTGAAAGATTAGAGTTAATGAGTTTGGAAATCATGGCTGGTCGCTCTGGAGGTGGGATTTCTGATTTCCTCCGGAAACATCTGGTAGCATTTAAAGTGTTCATGTGTGACTGCTGGTCGTTTTGGACAGGACAGGATTAAAAGTGGCTTCTCTAAGAGAACATTTGGGAGACAAACGTCTTACTTTTAACAGGGGTCATTGACCGGTTCGTGTCTTCGGCCAGCAGCTTTTGCCTTAAACGCAATAGTAATCCAGCAGTTTAAATCGTTACAAGCCTCATATATGCTAATCTTTCCCTCACTTTTTTACTATACAGGGTCGTGACTTAACACTGCTGAATTTGCTGCATGTCTTCGTGGTTGGTGCACTTCGTCCCCATCGTCCACGAACTCAAAAACCAGACGTCTTCAGAATCTAGGCTTCGATCCGACCATTATTCCAGCTCTGATACAGGGACATCTTCTCTCATAACCATCAGATTCTGCTACCACCCAAGCATTAACAGTGAGTACAGGATGCTCTCTCTCCTTCATTGTAATTCAGATTCACCCGCCCATAATCGTGGACATGGCAGCTTAAATTTGCTGCAATTCCCCCCCTGGCAGACTGAATCAGTTTCAGACACTTTTCTCCATTTTCCCAAAGGCGGCCACATCAGCACACATGCAGGTGCTGAATTCTGACCTGGCTGAGCTGCATGCTTGTAGCTGTGCAATAATTATGTGTCACAACAATCCCCTTACTCATATTTGACTCGGTAAAGCGACAGCTGGGACCAGTTCTATTCTGTCTAATGGTGACAGCATCAGTCCTTTCTATTAATTTGGATCCTTACATTCAGTTTGTTGAAAATGCATATCATAGAAAAACATTGATTCCATTAAAGTGGTGGTGAGGCTTCACTGTGGTATCAGTTTTTGTAATAATTTGTAATAATTTTTGTAGCCCAAGCATGCAAGACACCAACCCAGGGCAGGACATAAGGTAAAAGCAATGCAACAAGAATCTAGTTAAACAAATTTGTCAGAACACAGATGTAATAAAAAAAAACATTTGTGACCACAAGCTACAGGTGTGTTTAACAACCACATTACGTTCTGTGAAGCTGGTCGTAGACCAGACATTAAAATGGTCACATAGTCATTTCATGGTACTGTAGTGTAAATATGTAAATAAATAAAGGCCAGTTTCACAAGAAAACCAATGCAAATTATGCGTAAATGCATCACAGAGACCGCTGGAAACATGACTGGAACGCTACCATTTACACATCATCTGAAGCCTAAACTGTTACACATATCACTCTCTCCAGGAAATACACAATGCCATGGGCCTTCACTTATAAGCACAGATTAACAATCACACACCGTTTAACCAATGGGATTTTGAGTTGTTGTAATACAATGGTTTAGAAAGGAAGATTTTTTTCAGAGCAATGGCCGAGTCAAAGTTCACGTCCGTAACCCAACAGAGATGCGACTGATTGATCTCAAAAGGGCATGTCATACAGAACAACCCAGAATGTTTAGAAATTCAGCCTCATGATTTTACAAGTCTGTGTGGGAGTTGTGTAATGGAGCATCTGACAGACTGGGGGGGAAATTACAGACAGTTTATAACTCTAGCTATTCTACTAGTCTTTTAAACTTCAGGTTATTCGCTTGTATTTAGCACAACAGCATTAATGAGGGTGCGCACTTATGCTGAATGATGAGGTCTGGTTCACAGTTTTTGTTTCTCTTTCATAAATTATAATCAAAATGAATCAACTTAAGCATATTTTGTAGTTTAAATGATAGCGTGTTTGCCTTAACTCTAACCAGATGTTAGAAACCTGTCTGAATCTGCACTCACTGGCCATTTTAGTAGATACACTGCCTTGTTTCTACACTAATTCTCTATTTTAGCACTTCCACTCACCATATCAGCACTCATTCTGCAGTTATAGGCTGTAGTACATACTTTGTTCGTTGCCTTTGCTCTGTTCTCTGATGTTCAGGACACCCACAGATCAGGTACTATTTGGGTAGTGGATCATTCTCATCACTGATGTGATGTCGGTGTGTTAGTGTGTTCAGACACAGCAGTGCTGCTGGAGTTCCTAAACACCTCAATGTCACTTCTGGACTGAAAATTGTCTGCCTGTTAAAAATGTTCCGCCAAGGTGCAGGTAGGCAGCACCCTGTGAGCACTGATGAAGGATTAGAGCGGTGGGAGGGGCAGCTATTGTTTGGGGACAAGCAAGCAAGGCAAATAAATGAGACTTATTTGAGCCAAAACAATCTTGGATTGAAAACTGTCAAATAATGCTTGTCGCTTGTAATAATTCCACTGTAAAAGTGATTTGTCACTTTGTGTTTTGTTTAATACGATGTTGCAGTTTTCTATGAATTACACAAATGTGTTTAACATAAATTCCAGTGGATTTAGAAGATGAACCGATGTTCTGAATGGGACACCTTGAAAATTCTCATCTACAAAAGGTGGTCACTGCAGACAAAGTTTGGGAACCAATGGATTAGAGGATGACTAGCATAAACTGTGCAGCAACAGATAAGTTACTGTCTCTTAATTTACATCTACAAGGTAGAGCAGTTGGGTGGATGGTAATGTTGTCAAAAGTCATGATACATATCGATAATGAACATTCTGAAACTGTACAATACTTGTTTCCATCAGTATCAATTCTATTCATATAAAATACACTTTCGTTTGACCCACCCAGGCTCCCGTAATAAACAGAAGAGCTTGTAATACAGAAATGGCAGTTATAGCAGTATGTTCACAGTCCATCTTACCGTAATCTAAAGGAAAACAGCAAACATGCAAGCGTTTCAGAACCATACCAGCAAACACAACGAATCTGGCCAAACACCTGAAGGCCAGACACGCGTTCTTGTACAAATAATTCCAAGAGGCTGGCGATTTTTCCCATTTTCAGTATCACTGAAACATATAAGAAAGTGTCTGATGGTCCTAATAATCACTGCCTATCATCCTAATAAAGGTTTATTATCATATCCTTGGTTTAAGAGCCATAAGTGCTGATGACAGCTAAGATAAACTGCAGTTACATTAAAGCGTTTAATAATCATGTCAGCAGTTGTGTCGACAGCTGAATGCTCCCAGCGTTAATTAAACAACGAATATATTTGCATAATTTGCTGCGTTGCTTGAGTGAACAATAGCCGTAACTTTGTTTTGGATGAAAATACTTAATAGACAAACTCTTGTTGTGATTGTGTTTTGTAGTATTGCATTGGTGTGAACAGTCATTGTTTTGTATTGAGACTGTCGTTTTATGACAACACTGGTGAATGTCTCTAATGAACACGGTGTTTAAAAACTCCAGCAGCACTGCTCTGTCTGATCTATATATACCAGCAAAACCCACAGTATCAAACTTCCAAAAAAAACAAAAAAAAAAACAAGTGTCACTACAGTAGGGCTGAGAATCTCTAGGCACCTCACGATTCGATTCGATTACAATTCAAAGGGCAACAATTATCGATGCATCTTGATTCATTTTTTTCTCGAGTTTTTTTTTCTTTACCATGTAACTAAATGAAACAAATCTATGACGTCAAAATAGGTCCTAACGTTTTATGAACCAAAAAATCCATAACCAAAATTTACATTTTGTGATAAAAACGGTTTGTGAACAGAATTTCTGTTTGTAATCGTTTATTTTGAGTTTAATGTTCTTGAAGTATCCGTTTTCGCTTTCTTTCCAGCTTCTGTTCTTACGCAAGAACTTAAACATTTGCACTCAGTAACTGAGCTCTGTAATGTCTATTTTGAGTTTAGTGTGCTTGAAGTATCCGTTTTCGCTTTCTTTGCACCTTTTCTCCGTTGCGCTTCTCTCAGTCTCGCTTTCACTTCAAAAAGTTTAGCAGTTTAGCAGTCTGACTCTAAGCCTCATTATTAAAAGGCATAATCGTTAAAACTAGCTCATATGAGAAACATAAACACACAGCTTCCCTGTGTTTATTCCTGACCATTTTCCAATCGGGGTGGCGTTCTTTCTCTGCCATAGCAGAGTTTAACTGCAGCAGCCAATGGTTGCCAAGATCCCACCCCCTAGTCAAATCGGGTCCAAAAGTCAAAAGTGAGAAACTTTTTGTAGCAAAAGCAAGACTGAGAGAAGCGCAACGGAGAAAAGGTGCAAAGAAAGCGAAAACAAATACTTTAAGAATATTAAACTCAAAATAGACATTACAAAGCTCAGTTACTGAGTGCAAATGTTTAAGTTCTTGCGTAAGAACAGAAGCTGGTCTACATGTTCAAATGCAAGTGTGCTCGACTATTGATTATTGACAGTTGTTAATCGATTCAGAATTGTTAACGTCCGAATCGCGATGCACCGAATATTCTAATTTTTCCACTACACTACAGCGCTGAGAATATAAATGTATCCGCCACGGAAATAGTACCTGATCCGTTGGGGTCCTGAACATTATAGTACAGAGTACAGGGGACAAACAGAGTATGTAAATAAGCATCTGGATTATGGTCTGGAATTGTAGAACTACTGCCCTACTGTGTACTTTCTTGTGCTTTGTTTTTCTGAATTTCCCACCGATTCTCTGTGTCCTCTCTTTTCTTAAATGTGATCTCAGTCCAGAATGACCAGCAGTTGAGCCTCACTTTCAGCCCCTCTCTGCCTTCACATCTCTCAACCCTTTTGTCCTCAAAAGCTCTTTTTGATTCAATGTGCATTGCTGACCACAGAGTGCCATGCAAAATGCTAAGACTTGGAGCATTTTTACCTCCCATAGTTCGGTGTAGAGGTCTGCCTCGTAATGCACTGAAATCATTTTAAGTTTAATAATAGTAAGGCGGAATGAAGAGAAGTGACAGGGAAAATGCAGGGAGACAGGTGCACTGAGGATTTTATCATTTCTTATGGTGGCCTTGATGTGGGGAGCTGTCAAAAGGTGAAAAGGAGAGGCCATGCTCAGAGTGGGTGTACAGGCGTGAAAGGCCAATGACAATTCTGAATAGGAGATCATCGTTTATATTTTCCTCACCTTAAACTTTCACCGAATACAGTGCTTTTTTGGCTTCTGTAGGATTATTCGCATAGAGGATGTGTGAAATGCCATCTGTTATCACAGGGACTTCGTTGTAAAAGTAGTTTTGTGTGAAAAATAGGGACATGGTTCTATTATTGTCGGTGTTTCTTAAAAGATTGCTGGTGTAGCTGGATGTGAACGGTTATGCCAGATTTCCGGCCGACAGAAGAGCAACTTAATGTCACTTGCCTTGGCCTTAGGGCTCTGTGGCCGCACCATCATAAGGTATCCTATCTTTGGCCTTTAGGTATAGCCACCAACATAAATAACAGTGGTCTTCTATTTAGAGGTATGCATCTTTTAACCGGATTACATTCTGTGAAACCTGTCATTGACCAAAAAATGTTGACCAAATGTTGAGGTCTTTATATACTTCTGTAATGTAAATATAAAGTGTAGTTTCCATAGTGTCCATGTATCTGTGCTGCTGTCATAAATAAGGCAACATGCAACACTGTATATATACAGCACTGTGCAAAAGTCTGAGGCCACTGTTAGATTTGTGGGGTATGTAACCTATTATCTTCATTACAGTCATTGATCTAGGGTTCAGTCCCAGGATGGAGCGGGCTGGGTCCTTTCTGTGTGAAGTCTGCATGTCCTACCTGTGTCTGCGTGGGTTTACTCCAGGTCCTCCTCACACAAACATGCATGTTAGGTTAATTGATTACTTTAAATTGGCATTGCCTGTGTGTGTGTGTGTGTGTGTGTGTGTGTGTGTGTGTGTATATATCATAAATGACTATTCTTCAGATGAACTTGTGTATGGATATAACCTTTTGTGTGTAAGTAAGACCAGTGGCCACTGATGCCGAAAGTGACGTTAAAGAAGCCAAACAAACATTCCAGCCATTGTGAGCTTTATAATGTCTTAGTTTTTTCACCCTAATCCCTGTACAAAGTGGTTTCTTGGCTGATACCCATTCAGCCTGTAGAAGGGTCAATCTGGCATCCCTTGGAAGCTGCCAAGTGCTATTGCTCAAGCATAAGGGAAAGTCTCACTTAATACTTACCTCTATAGCCTATAAAAGCTATTTTAACACTGCATACAACTTTCCTGTATTTTCTGGTGTAATTGAATGAAGAACCTTTGATTGTTTGTTTCTTTGGGTTATTCATCGTCGCCATTGGCATCCGTGAACATTTCAGCGACACTCAAAAGTTTATATCTATACGCAAGATATAATCACAAGATTAGTAATATACACACTACAGTCGATGCCTATTTAGAGTAATCAATTAACCTGCAAGCCTTGGGGATGAGAGCACTCGGCATGAAGCCACGCAAACACAGGGAGGAGATGCATACTCCAGACAGCCTACTCTGGGATTGAACCCAGGGCCCTCCTGCTGTGATGCAGTGGTGCTACCCAGCGCTCAAAAGTAACTGAAAAAGAGCTATATACGGTCCACATATCATGGTTAAAACATGGTATATCTAATCTGATGGTGGTCTGAAGGTTGTGCAGACCTGTGTTTTATAAAATTTACTTATAATGTGTTCATGTATTACAAGTTTTGTAACGCATTGCTTTTGATGCATCTCACTCCTTTTTGGAATGTACACAGTACTCTGTATGCAGTAAGGCCTCTCAGTAAGGTGTTACACATTCAGCCTGCTCCCAAGGACCCATTTTGTGGGTTAAAGAGGGCAGTAAAAGCAGGAGTAGGAGGACGCAAAGATGGCTGCTAGGAGTCCGAGTCTCTTAATGCCCCAGTTCTGACAAGAACTGATTATACAGACATCTAGTGTCTGGATTCCTGATGCACCAAAAAATAGAAGCACACAGATGCATTGTGTTTATGTGCTCTGTTACAGTGCCTGATTTGGATCGGGGATTGTAAAAAAGTACCCTTGTTTAACAACACATATTCTAATGACCTCTAGCCTTTGTGTCTTAGTCGTTTTGTACACAGAGGGAATTTGCCCATTTTGTGAGCGATCAATAGAGCTGTTGGTTGGTACCAGAGAGCACAGCCCTGTTGCTCACTGAACAATAACCTGAATCAGGGACAAACAGATTTCCTCCCAGTGCTTGGCTGAACATTGGGGTGCACAGACGGCTCCGTTGGGAGAAACCATCTGACAAGATCGCTGGAGTTCCACTGTACCCCTCGTTCAGTAATCTCTAATGAACAAGAGGACCAGGTTTTAAGGCAAACCCTCGATCTTGTGTGTGCTTTGTCTGTGACAGCGGTTGCCCCGCAGGGATTTGTGTCTGCTGTGCGTGTCACGTTTGTGAAATTGCCTTTTAAGATTGTTTTCGAAACAGACACCTCGGTTTTATTGGAATCCACGAGCTCTATGGAATTAAAAATAGAATGCTAAAAGCAAATCAGGCCATGTTTGCGCATGTATCTAGTTGATAATTGAGGGCCTTAGCTGTGAGAAGCTGAGAGCATTTTCCCACGGCTCATTGATATTCTGAGTGAGTAGCGCATTAAGTGCGGTATTGATCCACAGATGTGATGCATCCTCCGGGATTTTCCCAAAGCTGCTCCTGGGTCCTTTCTCTCAGTACATCTTATCTCTTCCAAGAATTCACAAGAGCATGATTAGACAAATTTTGGGTATAGGTGTGTATAAGCGGCTGTGTGTAGTGTGTGTTTGTGAACCAGTGTGGATAATGTTCAGTGTTAAAGTTTGCAGTGTTGTCTTACTTATTAGAGCCAAGTAATGAGATTATAATTAGAAAAAAAATGTTCTGCATTTTACTTTCTATTGGAATTGGTTGGATTTAATCCTGTCAGCAGTTACTGATTTGCTCGAATCCTTAATTTCAGCAAACTGGAGGTAAAGTGAATGTTACTTGGAATTTTAACATCAGCGGCCAGCACAGGGACAGAGTGGTAGGCGCTGTCGCTTCATAGCTCAGCGTTTTCAATCTTGGTCAAGCTAATGCATGTTCTGTCGTTGTTTGTTTATTTGGTTTTATTTAGCATCACTAACTACATCAATGGCAATTAACCTAATGCATGCAGGTATCAAGAGTAAACCCACACACACACACAGAGGATAGGCAGACTAAATTTAGGACCCAGATCTCTGCACCTGGCAATCAGTCCCAGGACCTTTTTGCTGTGCGGTGACGGAGTTACCTGCCCAAGCATGGACCTTACGGACATAAAGTCACTGGGTGTCTCATTGCACGAGTGAGGAAGAGCATGCTGCTCTTTCCATATATAGGTTTGGTTCTAGCCTTGTGTTCTAACGTTGGCAGTTAGACAAAGAACAACACACAACATCGTCATAAAAGAAACACAAAATCAGTACAACACACAAAATATAAACTGAAGAAAATATAAACTCCACTTCTGTTTTCACTCCCGTTTTTCATGAGCTGAACTCTAAGACTTTTTCTATGTGCACAAAAGCCTTTTTCCCCCTCAAATATTGTTTGCAAAGTCTGTTAGTGGACACTACTCCTTTGCCGAGATGATCCATCCACCTCACAGGTGTGGCATATCAAGATGCTGATTAGACAGCCTTAGGCTGGCCACAATAAAAGGTCACACTAAAATGTTTCCTTTTATGCTTGTTAATCAGTGCTCACCTGTACATTTATATAATATTCATTTTCTACTACTACTATCATTATTATAGTATAAACCTTGATTAATGGCACATAAAATGTCTCACAGTGACTATATGAGTCATCAGATACTTTAGGCAATTAGTAATTCCACTTGTTTATTTAAATTATAAAATCACACCATGTGCTCATTATTATTTAACCAATTTGGTTTTTTTGCAATAAGTATTATGTATGTAAATAGTATTTACTGGGGTTTGTGTATTTTTTTGGTACACGTTTCTAACGCGCATCTTCCTCTGAGGCAGCTGTAGCTTCAGGCGTGAGCAGATGATTTATTCCAACACAAGATAAAGGCTTCTCTTGATGTACATTAGGTTCCAAAATTCTAAATCTACTACCTCGTACTGTTTTTTTTTTTTTTTAATCTCCCCAAAGATACAACTTACTTGGACGATACTCTTTATAAACTCTTTATATATTTTCACTGGTTGAAATCTGATCCAATAATGAATCTTTTAATTAGTTATTTTAATACCTTCTTTTATTTCATATATTTGGCTTTATTGGACACACAAGTCTTATTTACTGTAACTGGAGCACTCTCGTCAAGCTCTTGGTGATTTGATAAATGGTTGATCGGGGTGCTATCTTACAAGCAGCAGTGTCCTTGCCTGGGAAAACCTTTTGATGCAATGCCATGATGACTGCACGTGATTCCTTGGAGCTAAGCGTGGTTAACATAAGAAAACTTCTACCTTTTTAAAGCTACCAGTCTGCTCTTCTAATCAGCACGTCAAAGTTATATTAGCTGTCTTGTCCTCATTAATCTTTTATCCTATGCTAAAGAGATCATCACTAAAAGGATGTTAGCAGGCCATTTTGTAGGGCTGAAATGCAGTGGCTGGAATGCAGTATTTTTTGTGATAAGGTCACTTTCATGGCGGGGAATGAGGGAGCTTAATTAAAGTGATTAACCTACTTAACTTGTATATTACCTGATACAGATACATTAGCTGTTGTAATATAGCAGGTGAAATGACAGATGTAGCAATGCAGCCTCTCTTGCAGAAAGTTTAATTGAGCATGCAGACTGAATACTGGGCAAGGTTTGAGGTTTGGCCAATTAAGGGTTACTCTCACTCCTTGTGAATGAACTGAAATATGCCCTTATTATTTGTGAGCAGTATATACGTTCAGTGTGTATTAGTATTAGTGGTGTTCCCGATTGATTTGGCACCGACAATTATCGTCCGATTTCCGGGACAAAGCATGTTTCGTTGCCGATCACAAAAACCGATCCCCTGCAGAGGCGCTGTGTGCAGTGTTGTGTCCCCGCCCCCTTTCCTTTACATTGCGCAGGTGCACGGAGGCAAATCATAAACAAACTTGTCTGTCACGGTGAAATTTTACACGATCTGTGAGGGTGATGTGAAGTTTGAGAAGCACATTAAAATGCTTCACTACAACTCCTTTAATACGTCATTTACAGAACAAACACAGTGGTGAGTTTTCGAGACTAATTGGAGAGAATAAACAAAGGCGTCCGGAGCAACAACAAGACAATTTGCAAAATGATATGCGAAAAACAACTTGTCTAAGTTAATTGTATTGTTTCATTAATCCAGATCATGTAGCCAGTAGCACTCATCATAACTAAATTGAAAAATTTACAGCCAGTCAGTGTGATCGATATCAGTGATCGGTATTTGTGTGATCGGTATCGGAATCACCAGCATGAAACATGATTGGAACATCTCTAATATCCATCTATCTACATCTACTCATCTATCTGTCCGTCCATCCATCCATCCATCCGTCTGTCCGTCCATCCGTCTATCAGTCTATCTGTCAGTCTAGCCATCTATCCATCCATCCAGCTATCCATCTATCCATCCATCTAGCCATCTATCCATCTAGCCATCCATCTATCTATCCATTTATCCATTCATCCGTATGTGTGTGTGTGTGTGTGTGTGTGTGTGTGTGTGTGTGTGTGTGTGTGTGTGTGTGTGTGTGTGTGTGTGTGT
>JAUZST010060956.1:0-23206 GCA_034779995.1 Parotocinclus haroldoi
AGTGCACACGGCTGGCGCCATTTTGCACAAAGGACCACGTGGTTAAATACCATACCGCTTCTTGTAATTCATATATGCTTTTTTATGTTTTTCAAAACCTAACAGTGTTTAACAACTGCCCATAGATTTTCAGATTCAGAAAACTTCATTCATCCCCTAGGGGCAATTGAAGATTTCTGCTGTTAGTATGCAATGGAAGTAAGCAGGTTTTCCTTTACTTTATTTGGTATTGACAGCTACCTCTGTCTTCTGCTATCTGTTTTTGTTAATGCTCATTTTTAAAATGTTGCACGTTGGTTTTTAGACATTAGGATGCATTTACATTATAGCAATGGAATCCAGGTTAACACCATGTGGTCATAAGGAAATGGGTGCAGCCTATTTTTTTTTAAAGATTTTCACACTAATGGTAAATTAGTCTACAACTTATTTAAAAGATACATTTGTAACATTTGTAAAAAAAAATGTTTTAACTACAATTTTAATTTCAAGATGATAAATTAGGGTTAGAGTGTGCGATCATAACCTCCCAACAGAAAGCACCTTAAATGATACATGGCATGGTATGATGCACATAAGTACTTTTTTATTTTTTATTTTATACGCTACATATTTTGACCATTTTTTTCCTTTAAGAATTCAATGTTCTGATCCAAAATCCAGAGATTAGGTCAGGTGATTTTTAGTTAAGAAGCTTCATAATGAAAATATTTGTGCTACACTTTCATTCATTAGTAAAATTAAGCTGTGGTGAATCTACACATGGACTGCTGTAATAAATATGGAATAGAAGGTAGCAGGTTTTCCTTCACTTGCTCTGGTATTGCCAGCTGCCCCTGTTCAAGTACAGGTCCTGATTTAGCAAAACACACCATGAATAAAAATGTGTTGGTGCTTAAATGAGTGAAGTTGTCTCTGATAAGCAGCACTTTGGATAAACTCCTCGTTCAGACCTGGACCCTTTGGCCTGTGCAGCTGTTGCTGTGAAGCAATCTTGACTCCTGTAATAAAGTGATACTGATGCACAGATGTGTATTAACATATGCACATGAACGTTTCCCGATCCTCGATATTGCACTTTACTTATCCTGTTTTCATAAATGCAGCTGCATGCCACATTTTCTCTCCATGTATGCTGATGGACTGATTTTGTATATGGCTAAGGTGGATCATACAGCAAAACAGGAAATGATGCAGAAAGGACAGTTACAGGGATCAGGCATAAGCATCACAAGCAGTGGCTCAAGTTGTGGTTTCCTGTCAAGCAGCAGCCTTGAAATATGTTTGTGCAGAACATTTATTCGTTTTTTTGTGAATAGACTCAATATTTCAGTCTGCACATAAGAACAACAAATATTCAGACTGTAAAAGTTTTTTTTTTTCTTTCCTAAAGGGTAAATTTTTGTATACAGTAAAAAATAGACCTCACATGGAAACTGGCTCTGATCCAAAGAAACTTTAAGAATAAAGAAGAATCAATTAATTTAGAATAAACAGATGACCGTTTAGAAACTAAGAACTGAGGAGTGGTAACTTGAAGTACTGGGCATATATGTAGTCTAAAGCCAAAACATTTGGAATTCATGTGTCATGTCTGTGCATTTCATCATTTAAATTAATCACATAATTCATCATTATATTTAACCAAAGCCTTGCTTCTTACTCATAGCTGCATTACACTGATTTATATTTAGTGTATCCATCACTCTTCAGAGTTTGGATAGTGGTCAGTGTGATTCAAATGCCTAAGATTGTGCAGTATGTATTTTCTGCAATAGCATTTGTTGTATTAACAATGTGCAAGTTGACATTATCAAGTATGTTACTCCGTTTAAACAAAAAAACAAAAAAAAACAGCCAGAACCATGCCATAAGAGTTCAAATATCCATTGTATTATGTAACCAGTGATGATATACCACTGCATGCACAAACCAGGCTATACCCAAAAGCGCATAACTGAAGTTAAAAATGAGTGACCAAACTTAAGACTAAATACAGACAGCACCAGTCTCTCAATCCATGTCAATCAATCAATCAATCAATCAAAATTTATTTATACAGCGCTTTTTACAATGTAGCATTGTCTCAAAGCAGCTTTACAACAGTATATTATCTAAAAAAGGCCAATCCCAGTCTGAGCAAGCCTATGGCGACAGTGGCAAGGAAAAACGCCCTTATTTAGGAGGAAGAAACCTTGAGAGGACCAAGACTCAGAACTAAAGAAGCTTTATTAAAACAAGACATCTTATCTAGTCAACTACACCCTTATCTAGTCAACTACACCTCAACACCAGTTATGATTATATAATGTTTTTTCTACTAAAATCAGTCTACAGTGTTCATTGTTTAGCAAGTAGCCTAGACAATGTTATTTGCCAGCATAAGCTGTTCAGATCATCACTGACCTCTGTCTAATCAACAGAGACTGTGCGTCAGCGTGTGAGAATAACGGTGCTTTACACCAGTGAAACAGGAAACTAGCATTGCCCTTGCTATCCTCTTACACAAATTAGGGAAGCACTCTCTGAGTCAGGAGCTCATTAGGGTCCTACATTCATTCAAACCATAATCGATACTTAATACTGCATTCAGTGAATGCAGAATTAATAGTACCAGTTGAGATGGCGTTGGGATGTTTTATCTCCTGCCGTTATGACGGAAGGCACAAAGTGGTGAGAACATTTTCGGGATCTTTTGGAACACTGTCAGTTTCTACATGAATGGCTCTGTGTGGCTGCCTGACACAGCCTGAGACTCAGCCTCACCTCATCCAATATTCAGCAGTTCTGTGGCAGGACATACGAGGGATGTGATGTCTCATGTCTTGGATTAATGAATGGACTGATTCAAAGCATTTAGCGTGATGCTGTTGTACAATGCTGCGTTCACAATCTAACCAAGTGGGGTGCTGCCTGTAATGTTGCTGGACTGTGTTTCTTTAAAGCTCTGGGGCCACATATATCCCACGTGGAGAGTGTGTGCCACCATGTTCCAGTTACAGAGGGTTGAAGGGAGGGCATAATGAGTGCTTATTAAGGAATGGAGAGGGGGAGAGTGAGAGGGGTAAAATCCTTTCAATAGGGATACATTCCTGGGATGTTGCTATTCTGGGCCTACTGTGCACATATATCGACGGCACGGCCTTGATACAATAAGCTTTTAACCGACAATACAGTGAGAAAATGAGAGAGAAGTCGTCATTTTTGGCAAAACATTAAGTGCTAAATCCATTAGGGGTAGGCAGTATTATACCGTCAATAGACCTGACAAGATTATTGATACCCAGTTGTGATTTGTCTTTTCTATTGACTGTAGAGTACTTTCATAAAATACACACTATAAAGATCCTCTTTTGGGTACACCTGTTAAGTGTCACCACATCAGTATATTTTGCACTGGCTTTATTCTGGATACAGACCCCGATCGGGATACATACTTATTCCTAAAGAACATTTATCGGAGCTTGGGACCAGCATTTGGAGTAGAGTGGAGTAAAGTGGTGGGAGGGGTTTTTCTGTATACACACCACTCAAGCTTCACGCTGCAGACCCCACTGGTGATTGAAACCAGGCCCGCTGACACTGCCGTTTCAAGAAGCTGGTTCTGATCACTAAGTCACAAGTGCTGCACTAATACAACACGACAATAACAGATGAATATTGAAGCCTGTAATGACACACACGGGACTTAATTCATCTCAGTGCCAACACGTTACGGTGTTGGATGAGGCGTTCTTATTTATTACGCCATCTATTGCGATTACATTTGATGAACACCAGAGGGCACAATCATATGTCACTCTCACAGATGTGCGTCTTTCTTTCTCCCCATTTCTTCAGCAGGGGATGAAACATTTTCTTGTTTAGATTTTTATACATGAAAACTACATTTTTAATTGCTGTTCTTAAGAAATACAAAAGTTTTCACTTGGTTATTTAAGAAATGACGCAGCACCTATTTTAAGCCTTTTGTTTCTAGTAATTGCAGTGAACTGATGTCTTAAACTTACATAAGACAATGTGCATTGTCTTTGCATTACTCTTCAGAATTAAAAAAAATGTCTTTTATCAAATGTAAAATTTGATCGTCATGAATTGTTTATATTAAGAACTCAGCATTGTGAGTTTCATTACACCCCCAGTCACTTAACAATTCACATTATTAAATACTAGTAAATAAAGTTTTGTCGAGCTACAGCCAATACAACAACCAAATTACCTGATACATTTCATATGAATGAACTCCTTGGTGGGTTCTGTCCTGGGGTTAGAGCTGTGGTTCTATTCTTCTAATCCTAAACTCTCACTTGTCACGAGGCTTTCATGGTTCCGCAGGCATGGGTCCATGAGTCCAAACCTACCGGAGTGATTTTGTACTGATATTATTCACTAACATTTGTCATGTACTAACTTTAGTTTGGTATCTGGCCTGTTTTCCAATGATTTTCACACAAACCACAGATTACTTTAACTTTTTAACAGCACTGAACACACTACACAAACAAGCCATTAGAAAAGTCCTGCGTAAATAAGATTATCAAATAATGAACAAGCCAGCCATTGTGTGCATATGTCATATGTACATACAGAAGGCATTTTAATTAGCTGGTGGTTAGCTTACTAATGCCTTATACATGCCAGCTATGTTTGCACAAGTTTCAGCTGATTACAGGCAACTTAGCCACTGAGGTTTCGCACTGATATCAATGATATTAGCTCACTGAACATAAAACAATGCTTTATTAAAAGCATTCCCAAAAGCTTGTAAAACTGGTACATGCCAAGAAAAATAATCAGTTAATACAGCTAATTCCCCATGGTTTTGGCTAACAAGACAACCATGGCAGAAGAATCTGGCAGCTCTAGAAAATGAACAAACCAAAGTTGTGTGTGTGGGGGGGAGTGGGGGTGGAATACAGTTAATGAAAAAAAAAACAAAAAAAAACACAGTACCAAGATAGAGATGTCAGATCGCTCCAAAACTCAACATGCAGTTACGTCGCAGGCAGATATGCAAATGTTCACAGGTGTGGTCTCATAAGACACTGTTTTTTGCCTTGCCTGACGAACTGCATCAACCCCAGATCATAGCACTATTAAACATATCCCCGAGTTCTACCTTTGTTTTTCTACCATTTGATTTCATCAAACATTTAAATGATTGCTAATTACAATCATTTAAGATTTCTGTCCAACCACATTCCACGAAGATGATGTTTCCCCACTGTCCTTCTACTTTTTAATAATGCATTAAATAATTCTTAACCTAATTTATTAGTTTCAGCAGTCACCTTAGATGTTTTCTCTGCTTGATGCATGCAATAATTCGACCCTTTTAAAACAGATTAACATATTTCTACGACCATAGGATGTGTCTTTTGATACGGTTGTTTAACAAATGAGAAGCTACTCACTGCAACAGTTAGGGTTAAAGAACTTGTTGCCAGCTGAAACAATCACCCATGCAGTAATTATGTAATGGGAGGCTCTTACTCATTTGCTTAGTTAAATCCAGTTGGTGACCTTTATTTGGCCAGGTAGACTATATTAATTCAGAAACACATGGGTAAACTTAAAATTGTGTATTATAACACACAAAACATTTTTACTTCAGAGAAACACTGATGATGACCTCAACATGACAGGTTGATATAAATTACATTTCTTTCTGAGGTTAAACTTTTGGTCTCAACTGTTCACGCTGCATTACTTAAAATAAAAAATTACAGATCAAAATGACATTACATCATTAGTTCAGGGTTTGTGTTTTCTGTGGAATGTGAACACAAACTGCTGCTAGTTCGTTTATTTGCTGCTAACGATGTGTATGGTAATTCATTGTGATCTAGCCTTCATACATCATTTGCTTGATTTACATCAGTGGGTTGAACTGCTGTAGGGAGCATTGTTAGCAGAATATGTCCTGGAAGCTGTCGCTATTCTTAAGTGTTGGGGGAGCAGAAAACACAAAAGTAGGAATCCTAATGTCTTTATTTGGGTTAGGCATAGAGGACCACAGAGAGAGAGAGAGAGAGAGAGAGAGACAGAGAGAGAGAGAGAGAGAGAGAGAGAGAGAGAGAGAGAGTGTGCCAGAGAAAGCCAGAGTGTTTGTGTTTAATAAAAATGACTGTGGGAGAAAAGAACAGCAGTGACTCCCCTGCTGCAGCAAACATACATCAGCACTAAGCTTGTTGCCTATTGTCATGTTTTTCTGGTCAATCTGTATGTTCTCCCTTCCCCTGTTCTTTGTTTTTCCTCACAGCTCTGCTCCTCTGGACTTGCCTGAAGAGGCTGGTGTAGTTGGGTTAACATGGCATCTATAAGGACCCTTCAACAGCCGCAAGGTAAAAGAATAGGAACATATGGTGAAGAATAAAGCCCAACTCATACTCTCGATCCCTGAGGCACCTAAGCAGTGAAGTAATGAAGAACTGCTGACTTGCCCCGTTTGGTTTTAGCTCTCTGGCTCTGAAACACACACAACCTCTCTGACTGGGTTACACAAACTGACAGTGTGATGCTCCGGCCAGTGCACTGCTGAGAAACCTTGGGTCCTGGCATTCAAGTGGATTTTACTTTGACATATATCACCTATTGCATTGTTACAAACCGAATGTACCACTTCATAGAACATGACAGTCGACTCTACCATATAGACAATGCACACTGCCAAACTGCAGAAAATGTTTAGGAACTGTTTGAAGAACATGAGTTCAAGATGTTGACCTGGCCAAATGGTCTTTCGGAATGTCCAATCTGTGGGATGTGCTGGACAAATCAGTCTGATCCATGAAGGCTTAACTCACAACCTAAAGTATCTAATGCTTAAGTCTTGGCGGCACGAGGAGGGTCTACAGTACACAACACCATGGCAGTGATTTTAATGTTATGGCTGATCAGTGTATGTGGCCACAATGTAACAGTTCCTTATCATACATCAGTCACACAGTGGCAAGAATTTAGTGTGATCTCCCTTTACATTGCACAACTGCAGCATCTGGGCACCTTCATTGGGATGCCAAATTGACCCTTCTTATAGTCAGAAGAAGATTGATCAGGAATTATCTTTTTGAAGCGATAACAGTCATTAAACAGCTTTCCGGACGGGGAACAATGTAAAAAACTGAAATATGCTACAGCTCATGATGCTTGGAATGAAGATCGGTGGGGAAAGAGCATCACAGTGTGATATATCTGAGAAGTATTTGGGTCCAGCTGTCCACAATATAATGTCATTATAACAATAAATCGAGTAATGTCCAAAGGTTATTTTGTTTGTTTGATTTATATAACATCAATACACAAGGTTTCATCAAAACTAGTCAAACATACTCAGATCAGATCAATTAATCTAACGCATGCCAATGGACCGTGGTGAGAATTCGGATCACCTGGGGTAGGGCTGAAACCTAATTCCTCTAGAAACTTGAGTCATTCGATTACAAACGAATACTTTCATATAAATTATTTGCATTGAAACATTGTATAATCGTAGTTACAGTACTGTCCACCATATTTTGCATGGGTGCTTTTTTCTGTTGCACAACACGCATTAAGCTGTGGGCAGGTGATGGGAAGAGGACGGTACGGATTGCAAAATAGCGAGAGAGCGAGTGGTGAACGGAATAGGTGAGCCAGAAAGGTTTGGGATCATTTCAAGATTTAAAAAAAAAAGAAAAACTCTGTACAGTAAGTCTATTGTAAAACACCTTCAGCATATGAGCGGAAAGCATTCAGTCTGAGCCTCCAGTCCACCGAGCAGACCAGAAACAACATAACGTTAAATAAGTGTGATTGCCAGAAAGGCCTATATTTAGGCCTATCACTAGTTATGAAAGTAAATCAATGTTAATAAAATAGTTACGATGTCTCCAAGTCAGGTAACGCTAAGCTTTGCTTGAGAAGAAATAATAATAATAAATAATACTATTTTTTTAAACAATTAAAAATAAAATTCTGCGGGTTCTTTATGACCATAGTCACACAGACACCTACTGACCTCACAGTGAAGCATAAAATACAACAGAAGGCAAAACATCAGGTGGTGTAAAGTGCGTAAGGTAAAGAAGCAATTGGAGTCTAAATGCGCCAATTCAGTACAGTATTTTCAGTGTAGTTTGGTTTTAGCAAAAATATATATATTTTTTTGCAGCAAACTGAAGCATGTGTTTGTGTTTATGTGCACGGCAATAGACTCTTCAATAGGATTCTGCTATTTGTCCATGCTGCTCATCTCTTGGCCATCGTCGACTCCCTGCCATCTCGGCGTGATTTGTTCCATGCACTCATGTGTCTGATCTCCTGTCTTGTCTAATCCAGCCAGTGCAGGTGATCACAGGCTGGCCACATTCCAAACAGCACAACCCCCCTTTTCATCATCTGCTCTTTTCCCTTCACAGCACAGCCGTTGCCTTAATGCAATAGGGCTTTCTTTGCTCATCTCTACCTCGTGATCTTTTTTCCTCTCTTACTATTTCTCTAAAACATTCAGCTGTCCTCAAAGCTAAATCCTTGTGAGGACTTTCCATTGACAGGAATGACAATGAAGGACTACTGCTGCTAGCTAATGCTAAACCTATACCTACCCTAACCTCAAGTAAATGTGTCGGCTCTTTGATTTTTCAAATGACAGGTTGCTATTTTTGTAGCTAAAATTAAAGCAAATTGCTAAAAAAAAAAAAACTGTCCCCTACAGTCAGAATTTCAGGTTTTCCTGTCATCATGTACACACATACACACACACACACATACACACACACACACATATACATATACATATACATATACATACATACACACAATGTATAAAGATGAAACAATTTCCTTTGCTGCAGGTGTGCACACATATCAGTCTGAAGTCTCCTTATTGTACTACTTCAACCTCCTGATTTTTCTCCTGTTATGGGTAAAGGATATTAGGGAGTGGTAGAACTCTTTAAACAGTAATGATGACGTCACAGGTATCACTACTCCGTACAGCACACACGCCCAAATACACAGACTCAGCCAAGTTAGGCGATGGACAGTAAACAAACAAATCCTTGGTTTCACACCAGAAAGGGGGTTTTGTGGAAAGTGGAAATGCCTGGTCCAATCTGTGCCATTTGTACATCTAGCCCAATATACTGAGATCAGAACGAGGTATAAACTCTGACTAAAACATATTTCCATTACCCCACGTACTTCCACACATGACCTCAGTGCTAGACATTGATTTGACACAGTACAATCATGGTTTATCATCTCTATTGCATAACATTTCTCAGTCAATAGAAGTAATTATCAGCCTCAGGTTCTGTTTGTGCTCACACATGAAACCTGAATTCGGAACTTTGTATCTAGTATTATCATAGATGAATACTGCATATGCTAAATTCTGCATGCAAAAGGCCCTTGAGACATGCTTTTGGACACTGATGTTGCCCAGCCAATGAAAAGGTTAGTATGTTTTGTGCAATAATAAATTATACACAGCATGAATACCCTTTTATAAATTGGTTTATCCCATTTAATTTTATATCTTTTAGGCTCGGATGACATTGTGGATTTTACAAATGACTATTGTGACTAAAGTGTAGTTATAAAAACGGCAAAAAAAAAGCCAAGAAACATTACAATCTTACAGTCAAACAATTCACCAATGTGAATAATTGCAGTTCTAAAAGAAAGAACAACTTTTCAAGGTGCATCTCCCAGAATGTCTGTGACATCCACACAGCAGAGAGTCAACAGAAACGAATAAGCGATACCCAACTTAGAACTCAGAAAGAGCTAAACGAAATACTGCAAACTACTGCAACTTTTACTGCCAGGGATTTGCATCCATATTCGATCATTAAGAACTGTGGTTCATTTGTAGACACAGCAACCAAAAACTGTATTATGCCAATGATACGCTAGAAGACTTGAAAAGACTTTGAAAAGACTTTTTAAATTACGACATTCTCTCACATCTTAAGATAAGCCACAGTATTTCGTTTGTTCGTTTATTTGGTTTATTTAACGTCACTATTTGCATCAGTGGCCAATTCAGCGACACACACAAGGTTATATCTATACACAAGGTAATCTTAAGATTAGTTATGTATTTACTCAAGTCAAAGAAGTCAAGAAAGGAACCCAAGACCATCTTGCTCTAAAGGCAGCGGTGCTACCCACTGAGTTTGTGCTCTTGCATGGTCACCATTTTCAAGGCTGCATCTACTTGACTTTCGAGATTATTTCAATACCTTTGTTGACGCACCCCCCAAAAAAATAAATCAGTAAATGAAACACAACATAATCAACCAATGATTCTGTAGAAAAAGTGGCTTCATAACCAAAGATAATGGCAATGCCACATTTTATTATTTTAGGTACACTATTATGTTATTTCAGTACTTGAATTTTACATGTTTTAATCATTTCCCCTATGAGAAAATATGCTAACAACAGGCATGATCTTATGCCTGTGGATCTACACTTACTTAACTTTAAAAACCTTTACCTGGGCCATTGAGATAGATAAGGAATTTCCTGTTTGGTGCTGGAGGGAGCTCACATTCACGTCATTGTTTGCATGAGCCAAGACTTAAGATTTACAGTAATATTAAATGCGGTTCACTGTATCGGAACATCTGATTTAAGACCATCTTGCACAAAAACGATTAAAATGACACAAGTGCAAGCCAATTCTCATGAACTAATTCAGACATTGGAAATCTGACTGAAAAGTCAATTAGTGCAAGGCTAGCATTACTGACACGTCAATACCCACAATCTAAAATCAAAGCAAAACCGTCAAGGAATCACGGTCAGAATCCTGTATATAAAAAAGAAGCATTCATTTATATTGATAATTGCTTTATAATTGGAGTCCTCTGAAATTCCTAGAGATTGTCACCCCTAACATCTAAAATCACAATTGTTTAGAAATTGCTGTATTAACTGTTGTGGTTAAAATAACTTTTCTGTAGTCAGTCTCTTGGCATGAAGTCCTCATACTGTCTATATGCTATAGAGACATCTGCCTAGTCAGCTAATGTCATATTCACAGAATGGAAAATATTTCCATGCGGTCATGCAAGTTTACAAAACAACTGGTCTGTCCTGCTACCTGGTCATCTATGTAATGCATGTTAATTGTTCCTGGTTCTTGATGTACAGAGTGAAATCCCATAGCACAAATCCCAGGCAACACTGTTAAGATCTAGTGGTTGTTTGCATCCATTCGGTTACAACCAAAATACTGCCACACTGGTACGTTAGCATCCTGCTACTGAACAATATCATCCATTATACTGTCCACAGGAAAGTGTGGTTCATATACCAGAGTTACCATCACATGACCCACTGTTTATTGCCAGACCTCAAATATATATACCATATATAAACTATTTGTTCAAATTCTTATTTAGATCTTCATGCAGAAGGATCCATACTGCAAGAGAATAATGACCTGAAAGATTTGCAACAACTACTTCAAGGTCAAATAAGATCAAGGAGTGCTGACCTTCAGACTTACCTAAGTGCAATAAAAGATTTATGGGGGCACTTGAAGACAGAATGCCAAGCATCCAATAACATCACAAGAAGTTTTTTGGAATTACAAGTGGATAATACTTATTCAGTCACTACTTCAATTCATTTAAGCATGGCCAATGTCACCACACTCATTTTTGAATTAAACATTTTAATCAAAATATTACTTACACAGGAAGAACTGCGGTTGCTTAGCAGTTAAGGTATTAGACTGTACACTAGAGCACACTAACGACAGTCTGCACTATTTCAGCATTTCTCTGGCTCAGCAGGACAGCAAGAGTAAAGGTGGGAGGGATGGACTAAGACAAACAAGGGAGCAGCTCATTTCCTACACTCATCTAAGAATTAATTAAATTTCACAGTGAGGAGGACTGCAGGAGGACTTCCTTCATCAGAAAAACATAGTATGTATTCCTTTCCACATTGTGCATTTCAGATCACATTATGGGCGGGTAATGGAAAGGACTGCATGACATTTCAGCTAACAAATTGTCAAACCACTGTACTGCGAGAAAATCTATAGTAACAAAACGTAGTTCACATCACATTCAAAATCTGTTTTTTACTTAAAATCGAAGTAGTATATCGTAGAAATAAATACTTTGATATATTGCTGTATCGGGGCAACATGGTGGGTAGAACGATCGTCTCACAGCAAGAAAGTCCTGCATTCAAACTCCTGGCAAATTGGACTGGGTCCTTTATGTGTACAGTCTCCATGTCCTCCCCATGTCCACGTGGGTTTACTTCAGATACAACGGTTTCCTCCCACAGTTCAAAGACATGCAAGTTAGGTTAATTGGAGTCTATAACGTGCCCCTAGTTTATGAGTGTGTAAGTGTGGGTGCACTGCAACGCATCTGCACCCTGTCCAAGCACTGCCTCATTGCATTCTTGTCCTGGATCAAGCATATACGAAAGTGAATAAGCGAATGAAATGCTGGATTGATTTTTGGCACAGTCCTAGATCACATACAGTGGTGCTAGAAACCCCAATTAAACAAACAGCCAAGTCAATTCCTTGACCTTAATAGTGAAAAAGAGCAGGAAATCCACAAACGCCTCTGAGCTATACAGAGGTATGGGCTAAAATGAAAGCCGACGTGGAGGACTGATTACCAGTTATTAACAGAAATGTTCAGCTTCAAGTTATTGCTATACAAGGGGTCATACCGGTTACTGAAAGCAAAGGTTTACATACTTTTGCTACTCACAGATACATATTATTGGGCCTTTTCCTTAATAAGTATATGACCAAGTATAATGTTATTTCCCACTTGTTTTACTGGGTTCCCTTTATTTAATTTTAAGACTTGGGTGGGTAATGTTTTCATGGTATTTAACAGAAACATGCCCTGCTGCTCCCATTACCCCTCAAGAATCCTCATCACTAAGCAGAAACGGCTCGGGCCTCTCCACTGCTGCCATGGTGACGGGAAAACAAGCTTGAGAGTAGTGGCATTGCAGCCGTCTGTGTATTGTGTAAGTGTGTGCGGAGGGCAGAGGGGTGGCACACATGCACAATACAAACTGAACCTGCGAGTGGCCTGACGTAAGAATATGATTAAGGCAACACCGCATTCCATAAAACTGTAGGAGCAAACACACACAAACCGCCGAGCATCAGGCAATTCACACACTGAACCCGAAACTAAACTGAGTGCAATCAGAAAACATACATTTGTTTACATTCACTTACGTCATTAGCAGTCAAAGTGTTGGTCGTAAACTTTTACAGTCTAACTACAAAATGGAAATGCTTTCCCCCCAGGCTATTTTACATTTAGGTAACTTCTAAATCTAATCTAAGCAAAGTTCTTGACCTTGTGTCCTGGCGACCTTCCCCAGCCACCGAGATCAGTGCAACTGCGCTCCAATCACAGACCACCACTTTGTTTCCTTCTCTCTGGCTATCCCTTGTGTACCCAGCCCTTAATATACTTCAACAACTCGTCACAACCTCTACTCCCTCTCTCCTACCTCACTCATCCTACCACCTTCCACTGTCTAACTATACTGCTCACAAAAATTAGGGAATATTTCTAAATTAATACTTCATAATGAAATAATTACATTTTTTTCTAAGCAGTATACTTTACCACACCTGGATTCTATTTCTGTTCAGTACATTTATTTCTTCACTCTCTTCATCTATTGACCTGTTATAGCCTCTCTCCTCCAGACCAAAACAATCTTCTTGTCCTGCCCACTGGCTGTCAGATTTGCCACTTGGACCTCGAGGGGGCTTAGAGAAAATGGCAGAAACCCAACCTTGATGCAGATCTATCTTGCTTTCCTTACCACATTCTCTTTGGATGTGACTGCCACCGTGCCTTCTACAGAAGAAAGCAGGAAGAATCTGTTTCAGATCCACACAGTCTTCTCATCACTCCTCAACCCACCTCCTCCTGCTCAGTCATACTCCTTAACTGCCGAAGACTTTGTCACCTTTTATAAGGAAAAGCTAAACAAGATCTACAAGTCCTTTGCACCTGCCACTACCCCCAGTGCAAATGCACAAACCTTCAACACCAGTTTTTCTCCTCTTTCCAGGGATGATATGCTTGACATGCTTCACATTCACATTCTCTCATCCACCAATCCTATCACACGTCATGTTTATTCTCTCTTTCCTCTCAAAAATACTCGAAACTGCTGCCTATAACCAGCTATCAACCTCACACAGAATGACCCACAAAATCACAACCAGCCTGGTTTCAAGGCAACTCATTTAACGGAAATAGTGGCTAGTGGCTATTTCTGCGAAACATCAGACTGACAGAACATCTAGAGTTTAATCAGTTTAAATCTTTCACCTGCCTTTAACACATTCAAGCACAACATTCTCATTTCTGTTCTCTCTAGTCTTGGAATCGCAGGCTTAGCCTGGCAGTGGCTTGCTTCCTACCTGGATGATCATTCTTATCAGGTATCATGGAGAGTTTCTGTATCTGAACCATGTACCAGAACAACTGAAGTTCCACAAGCCTCAGTTCTGGGACATCTTTCCTCTCTCTACAACTGTTTTCTGCCTATCACTGTTATGCTGTTGACACTCATCTCATCTTCTCTTTCCCTCCAACAGATATTCAGGTCTCCACCCATATCTCAGCAGGTCTGGAGAGCATCTCATCATGGATGTCAGCTCATCAGCTGAAGCTAAACCACAGCAGAACTGAACTGCTTTACATTCCTGAAGATGGGTTCACTTATCAAGATCGGGCCATCTCCCAGTTGAACCCTACTGGGCACGCACACTGAGTGTGCTTGCATAGGTATCACAAATCAAGTGGGCATTCTGAAGTTAAAAAAAAAAATGAGTGAACCTACTGGAGACAAATTACAGACAGCACCAACATCACAGCCTCAGCATGAAGTTGATTTGAAAAGTTTGAAAAGACTGACGTTGCTCAAAAGATCATAGTCTGAAAATGGGCTATTTCAACATTTTTTTCTAAAAATGTTCACATTTTTTTTCTAACTTGTTTCACTATCTGCAAACTAACCATCAGGTAGAATTTAAAAAATACGACAAATAATGCAAGGCGTTTACAAGGCTGCTGCAAACACGACACAAAGTGTCATTTAATTATTGTTACTGACAAAATTCAAGAAAACATCGAGATATAATTTTTGTCAATAACACACAGGAGATAGGAGACAGGCACTCCTAACATAAAAACTTTGTCTATTTAGACAACGTTTTTATAAAGAATTGAAGTAAAATGTAAAAAGCACACATATCAGAGAAAGAAAATCGATCTCTAGACATTTCCCACACAGGTTCTAAAAGACTCCGCAAGCACTGATGGGTTTGTGTCACACACTTCATCTCAGCCTGAAACAGGGCACAGCAGGATGCAAGCATCAAGCGTGTAATTGAAATGCACGGCATGTGGTGTAACACGGTGACCCCTCTAATCTCTTCCTGACAAAGTGGCTTAGCATCTATAGGTCATATGGCACACGGCTTAAACTGTGTCGCCCCAATAATACAGACTCGCCGGGGCACCAGAAAAACAAAACACCCCGAAAAACATCCCCCGCAGAGCAGATAATAAAACCCATATTAGAACATCTAAGCAACAAAAACTGTTTACTTTCAATAGAGCATTGTTCAGGTGTAATTTCAAATGCAGAAACCACAAAGTGATTCGCTTACATTCGAGACCGCTAAAGAGGGCACGAATGAAAAGAGACAATTAGCAAAAATCTCCCCGAAAAAAGTTTCTCCAACTTAACAACGTTCCTGACAAAATGAGTAGCATGATTCATCTTGAAAAAAAGCTCAGCGCTGTATCAGTTTCTTGAAGTCGTGAGTGCAAAATGCATCTCCTCTGATGCTTGCCACAACAAGAACTCCATGTAACTCAATAGCGCGTGCCAGAGACCTGTCGCATTTCAGCATTCCATTGCAGATATAACAAGAAATGAAAAAGGACTGGAAACAGCATTTGCAGGCAAACTGATTAAACAAAGAACTGTCTTTCTAGTGGAGCTGCAGGGTACTGTTGTTAGTATACACTGATCCAAAATTATTTGAGTATCTTTTTGACACACCGATCTGATGACACCAATAAAAACAAGCACCCAGTCACTAGACTACCTACTTCCCAAAAATAGTTACAGTTCTTTGAAAACAACATTTCCGTGCTGTTAGAGATTGCTCTTAATTAAGCTCAAACAAATCAATGCCAGAGTCCAAAGATTTACAGGTCCCTGAATTTACACAGGTCTGACCCAGACGTCACCTTTTCTCTGCAGGAAGAGGCGAAGCAGAGGCACAGCTGTAGTGATGGCCTTGTGGTAGTTGTCGTCATTGTTGATCGGCAACAGATCCCCGTGTATATCGGCGTAGCCCACCAGCAGGTCTACATTAGGGATTCGGTGCACATGCTGCAGGAGGCCGTAGAACTCCTCAAAGCGGCCCGGCTTGGAGCGGTCCAAAGAGAAACGTCGAAACTCGGCTCCAAACTGACATGAAACACATGCAGCCATCAGTAAACAGGACAGACATTGCATACATTCAAAGACAGGAACATATAGGACTATGACACAGCTACAAATACTTCCCCATTTATGGTGGGGATACGTTCCGATAAATCCATGCGATACATTTAACTGATTGCAAACCGAGGATTTTAATATATGCTGCATATATCGGCATAGTGTTCCTTACACATGCTTAATATCGTACGGGACCTTCGTTTTTTTTCTCCCTGCATTTCCCAGCACTCATCACTGCCACCACTTCTTATTTCACGCACTACCGACTTCCTCATCAGAATGTGGGTGAGTACTGTATATCACTTGCCCAGGAAAATTCTAAAATTGCTGAACTAGAAAAGTTTTACAGTGCAATTCAACACTTTCACGTTCAACCATCATATGTGGGGGTTTCATTCAAATTACTTCCAAAAGAGACCATATCGCTCAAGAAGGGATCCCAATTACGTTTTTCTTAAGTATTTTTTAAATTCTGAGAAGAAATTATATTCTTATATATGCCAGTAAGTGGATTATCCCCTGGTGCTGCAACAGTGCCCACTGTCAGCCTCGCAATGAACTGGCATCTTGTCCAGGCACACTTAAAAGTTTTATGCAAAAGTCTTAGGCCCCTATTTGATAAGACACAGCAAATCGCTAAGCCATGACCAATCATCTCTGTATGTGATGCATTCCCTGGTGGCACTTTTAGAACTCTTACCAGGGTCCCTGTGAAGGGACAGTGTATTAGAATAGTAAATTATTGACCAAGCTGACTGAGAATGCTCTATGAATGCTGTACCTTACCAACAAAACACAGGCGCAGGTTAGAAGCCTGACCAATGAGTTATGGTTTAGTCATGATGGGTGTTGGATTTCATCATAAGCAATACTGCCACTGAGTCATGCCATTCAATACTTGGTACCAGATTAATCAACTAGGTTTCGCTCAGGTCCCAGGGATCAAACAAAGGTTGGACTGTGTGAGCTGTCATACAATTTTAATTTTTTTAATGAGTATATGGGTTTATTAAATTATGAGAAAGCGTGTATCCAAATACAGTCCGGGTCAATGACCAAGGTAGTAAACCTCACTGTCATATTGACTAAGCATGACCTAGCAAGCTGTCATAACCCAACCCTCCATTTCCTATTTCCCCCAGGTTTCTTTTAAATCTCTCAGGTCTAGAAGACTGGTAGATCAGTCTGATTTAAGCCAATTTAGGGGTTTGTGATTCGAAAGGGTGTAGCACAAGCTCCATTCTGCCCTGCTACACTCAATTTCACAATCTAAAAAAAATTGTTAATTATCCGATTCTGGGGACTGGAAATCAAGTTAATGAAGAGAAAACGTACCATTTTAATTGACACTGTAAACATTTTATGTGCTCTTTCCCCATGACTTTTAGCTTATAGGACACACAGTATTGAAATTGCATAGTCACTGTGGTACAGGGGAAACAATGGTAAACACATTATTGTCGAGACCATTATAAACTTTACAGTATTTTACGGCAATATTGCAACATTTATTTCAGCAGCTATACTGCTCACAAAAAAGAAATATCCCATAATGAAATATCCTCCAATTTGTGTGTGCGGTTTATTAAATTTCCAAACTTCCATGGTGTGAGGATAATAACTTTGACATGTTTTCCTGCACTGAGAAAAGCAGGTAGGGAGGTGCTGTAAAGTATTACTTTAGATGATTTCTGATTATTGACAGATGCAGGGAAATGTAGATGCCCCAAATGACTCACTAACAGAAACCAATGATTTACAATACAATAATCTGTAACATATAATTATCAAAGTAAGTTAACTAGATATCAAAGTGAAAAGCCAAACTGCATTCCATTCTGATTGTTCGTCAAACACTGGACTCATTAACTGTGGAATTAACACAGTAACTGAACACACCAACTGTCTTTAAAACACTGTTGGTTTGGAAAGCTTTTTTCCATAGAAAACATGTGACATATACTGTAGTTTCACCGGTGTAGTGGTATCTTCCGATACCCACAAATCTTTTATATAATCCTGGCCAAACCTAAAACTGCTCACAAAAAATTGTGGATATTTCATTATGGGATATTTCATTTTAAAATACCCCCTAATTTTTGTGAGCAGTATATTAGGATTTAATGGACTCAACAACAAATATTTGGTCAGAAAATGTAAACTTAGGAACGAATTTCTGTTCCACCATAACTCATTACTGGTCACTGCTCCAATGAAGTGTTGGAGGAAAGCTGTAAACAGTGAAATTCACTGACATATTCTTCTTGTGCACAAAGTAAAAGTCATAAACATAAAATGGCAATTAATTAATTTAAGACATAAAAGGCATTAAAATGCCTGGGTGTTCAAATTTGTTCTTTCTTCTTAGTTTTCTAAACAGGTCATTTGCTGATCACCTGCCAGTCCAGTGATGGGTCACAAAGCTTAAAAACAAGCTCTCATATAGAACCACGAGTGAAAGATATATATATATATATAGGCAGATCTACACAACATGCCATCTTGTGTTCCCCAAGGTAAGGTTGGGTCATCATCAGGCCAACTCCAGCTATTCTGAAATCACAGCACATCCCTTCTTCACTATCAGCTATGAAGAGAACAATGCTTAGACACAACAGGTGTTTTTGCCAGACGGAAGGAACAAAGCCTCTTAAAGCAGAGATGACCATCTGTTGACTTTCCAGTTCTCAAACTAGGTCTCTAATGTAGATTTTGTGTCTAGAAGATGTGTTAAATAGCTATTGCTGTCTATGAAAAACATCAAAGAATTAGTTATGAAAATTTTGGTTCAGAGTGGTTCGGCACAATTGTGTGGACTAACAGAGGTTTTTGAATTGGAAACGTGAAACACAAGAGGAAATTGTATCTCTTTTACCATTAAGTATAGAGGTCTCAATGTGCAGGGAGCCTATTCAGCTGCTCATACTCATGAGTTTTCAGTCTGAAAAGTCAGTTAGTGCTTAGGAGTGCACTAACCAATTAAAAACCATGATCCCCATTTGGGGATGGGGTGCTTTAACTTGCCTACTGATGGGATGGGATGGGATGGGATTTAGGCGAACAGATATAAAGTAAAAGAATTTTTTTTTAAAAATGGCAGTTGATTGGTTAAACTAAAACAGAAAGTCTTGTTTCCCACAGTTGAAGTTGTTTTCTAAAAAGGCAGTACCACATTTTATGTTTAAACAAAATTCTCCGTTTTACACTGCAACCAAGAAGTGGCTTGAAGACTAGTCCATCAGGTCCATGTTTTGGTCTAATAAGGGTTCAGATTCGAAATATATAGACAATATTTGGTCTCCCATTAAATACAAACTAAGCCGACATAAACATATACAACTATTTGTCAACTGTTTCAAGCCGTTTCCGATTAATTTAACATCACCGAATCGTCTTTCTTTTAAAAGATGTTGATCATCTTCTGTTCTTGCTTTTTAGTGCTGTCTCAAGTTTTCTTTTTCAAATTTTATTATCATAATCAACATGATCAGATCACAAATATACTGCTCACATTATTTTTTCTGAGAAGTGTAGTAATAGATTTACCAGACCATCGAAGAAACGTTCTACTCTCCCTAAGAATCACTAACGTGCCATAAGTTCAAGTGTTGGCTTATCTGCTTCAACTACTGAAGGACAATTTAACGTTACACAAACGACTGCACGAAGCAAAATACTATCCAAACAAACATTCACAACACTGGTAGCTAACAAACAGCAGAAATAAATCGACGACTAATCGGTTACGAGTGGGGAGTAAGAAGCGATTAGTAGTGCGCACCTTGCTCTTCACCTCCACGGCGCTCAGAGTCCGGTTACTCGGAACTCGGTGGTTTTTGTTCATCTTTCGCTAGCTGCTCCACGGCGCAACACACACATACACACACAGTCGCCCTCTTAGGGCTTTCGCACTCATTCGTCTCCTCAGCTCGATCTTTCAAAGTCTAATTTCCACGACGTAGTCAAGGTAAATGCGAGTATATCCGCCTTTCGTTGCCGTTGCCCTCCGAGTCGAATCGCGACGTCTGTCAACGCAGTGTGTTGGTAAACTCTTCTGTCCCCGCCTGCACTGTCTCACAGCGGATCTGAATCGATTGCAAAAAAAAAAAAAGAATCGATTCTAAGCTTCAACTGGCTGGAAATTCATTCGGCTGGTCCGATTCGTACCGAGTACTCTCGTACTCTGAGTACAGGGTGTTTTACAAGTCACCGGTCACGTTATCAGGATCACCAGTACTGGTAGTACTGGTTCCTTCAGAACGCCATACATCTATGTGGAATTGATTCAGTAATGTGCTGGAATCGTTCCTCAGAAGTTCTGGTCCATGTTGACATGGTAGCGTCATGCAGACGCTGTACAGATTTGCAGGCTGCACATCCATGATGCGAATTTACATTTACAGACGCTCTCATCCAGAGAGACTTACAACTGATATATTGTTACAGTTTAGTTACCAACTGTGGCAGCTTGGCAGAGATGGGATTTGAACCTAAGACCGTCAGGTCCATAGTCCAGTGCCGGACTTGACCGCTAAGATACTACAGTCTGAATGAATGAATCATTCCAATCTATTGGATTGAGATCTGGTGACTGTGGGGGCCGTGATGACTGGACTTACATGGTCAGCAACAATACTCAGGAAGGTTAAATTATATTTCCATCACACCATTGCACCACCACCACCCTGAGCTGTTGATATGAAGCTGGATGGATTCATGATTTCATCTTGTTTATGCCAAATTCTAACCTTACCATCATACCACCCTGTCATTAGACCACGAGCTTTCTATCGTCCAAATTTGGTAAGCCTATGTGAATTATAGTCTCTGTTGTCTGCTTTTAGCAGACATGAGTGGCACCCTGTGTGGTGCTCTGCTGATGTAGTCCATCTGCTTCAGGTTTTGATGTGTTTTACCTCTTTTGCAATACCTTATTGCCATTCTATCAGCTCGAACAAGTCAGGTCATTCTGCTCTGACCTAAAGGCATCAACATAGAATGTTCTCAGTGAGAACTACCACTCTGTGATTATTTTCTCTTTTTTTCAGAGCATTCTCTGTAAACTCTATACATGGCTGAAAAAAGTCTGAAAGGTCTGTCTAGAGCCAACAACTATACCACATTCAAAGTCACTTAAATACCCTTTCTCCCCCCTTCCCTTCTGATTCGGTTTGAACATCAGAAAGCTGAATTCACTGAGTTGCTGCCATGTGATTGGTTAATTAGATAAGTGCAGCTGAACAGGTGCACTTAATAGTGGCAGATGTGTTGGATGTGCGGTATTTGTTATGTAGCTTTAAAATCAAGAGCAAGTTTGAATCAAAATTGTTCCATGTGTACAAAATTAAAGCTAAGGCCCCGAATTTACGAGATTGCATTCAGATCGCAAAACGATAACATTTGTGTTAGTTTAAGGAAAAGGAATCCATGCATGTTTGTTGGCTGCATACACATTTGTCTGTCAAGAATAATTGTAAACATATTGAACAAGTTTCATAAATAAAAGCAGATCTTGTATTGCTTTTTTCCATGGTGCTGGGCTTATGAGACACACTGCAGAATGGAACAGGAAATTGTGTTGTTCCCATCTGAACAAGGCCAGTTTAAAGCACGAACAAGCATCAATAATCTGGCAGGATGTTACAGTATATACAAAAAAGCAGTAAACAACTGTAAAAAAAACATTTGTTGCATATTGATTTTTACAGTTCTCATTTCTTCAGAAACTATTTTAGTGGTTTCGTTAGTTTATAGTGTTTGTATTTGGTCCTAGTAATTTTTGTTTTTAGCTTTTTGTTTTATTAAAGCCGAAGAGATATGTCGAGTGCGCTATTTAAAATGGTGAATACACACTGCTGAATGTTTAATGTCATTAAAATAGCAAAAAATGCACGGCAGTTGCCTACAAATATATTGCACAAAGAACTGCACAAAGAACTGTACATAGGCAGCACAGTGGCTTGGTGAGTAGCACTGCTGCTTCACAGCAAGAAGGTCCTGAGTTCTGAGTGGAGTGACCTGGATCCTGTCTGCATGTTGTCTGTGTGGGTTTACTCTGGGTACTCTGTTTTCCTTCCACGGTCCAAAGACATGCTTGTTAGGCTAATTGGTGTCTCTAAAATGGCCATGTGTGTGTGTGTGTGTGTGTGTGTGTGTGTGTGTGTGTGTGTGTGCACGCCCCGTCTTGCCCCCAGAGTTGCCGGTTGGCCTGTGACCCTGTATAGATTAAGCAGAAGATAGTTAATGAAAATGTAATTAATCCCTTACTTTGTTTTGCTTAAATAGGTACTATTTATTGTTTATGTTTAACTGTGAATTATGACATACTGCTCACAAATTATTATAATTTTATTAATTATTAATTTGGTAATCATTTGGAAATATCCCTTAATGAAATACACCCTATGTTTTGTGAACAGTATACATTAATTATTTTAAATAAATACACATTAAAATCCTAATCTGAATGTAAGTCATACTAGTAAATGGTTCAGACATAAATATTCTGTACCCTGTTTTCATTATTTTATTGCCCTGTGCTTCTGTTTTGCCCCCAGTCCCCGTGACCCCTGTACTGGATAACACAGGTATGGCTGAGCGAGTGAGTGATAACTCAGATCACAGATCTACTTTCCTTTCGCGAGGTGTGTTTTTGAAATCAACTAAATAATGTAGA
>JAUZST010060966.1:0-23206 GCA_034779995.1 Parotocinclus haroldoi
CTCACTCACTCACCCACTCACTCACTCACCCACTCACTCACTCACCCACTCACTCACCCACTCACTCACCCACTCACTCACCCACTCACTCACCCACCCACTCACCCACTCACCCAGAGACATTTTAGTGATACCAATTAACCCAAGACACATTTAGAATGTGTCAGGAAATCTGAGGACCCAGAGGACACACAAGCAGAGTCCAGGTCTGGATCGAACCAGGGATCTCCGGAGTTATCCCCGAATTCATAGGGTTGAGCCTGAGGATACCGAAGCCCTGCCTGAGGATCAAATGCAGGTTCTCAGGAACTGCTGTTTCCTGGAATGCGCTGGAACATCTTCATATGTTATGAAGCGTAGCTAAAATAACAGTGACCACTAATGAGTAGAGATGCTTAGAATCCATGGGTCATTTTCAGTTCATGTTCGTGAAGGAAAAAAAAAATGTAGTGCCGTGCGAAAAGGCAGAACATACTGTACATTCACAACATGTGTTAGTCAGAACTATTGATAGGCTTGTTAAATAAACAGCCAGCTGGAAAGGTCTTAAGTATCCAGACTCTGCTCTGCTTTCACCACGCAATCCTTAATTTTTCTAAAGTGAGTGTGTGACACTCTGTCACAACCAATCTAAACTCAAGTTTAAATCTGGCTCTCTTTCCTCCCACCTTAACTCTCTCCGTCTGGTGCCAAAGGAGCATGTGATTAACTTTGACTGGCAGAGCACGAATCTTAGCATTTCTAAACGGCTGGCTTAAAGATTCCGGAGAGCCGAATCTTTCGGAAGTTCCACGCAAGCTGCGCAGACGAGATCCACAGCGTGATCCTGCGCGGCGGAGGCCGGCTCCGAAAGGACGACTGATGCTGTAAATAAACCAGGGTCTACCAATGTCTACTAAGCAACAGTCATCACGTGCACAGAAAATCCATCACATGCCTGAAGGCACAAGAGCGGCAATTTAAGGCGATCCGTAGGGAACCTTATATAACGTAGATCATTCGCAAAGCTTTGGGGGATGTTGGTACAGAACCAGTTGTCATGATTTCCTGGTGATGTAACTACTCAAGCTTACCGGGTAAGAGCAATTATTTAAATAATTGTATTTAAATAAATGAACCCACTGCACTGCTGCTTTTGCGTCCTCGTCATTATGTACTTATCTATTGTCCTGGTCTTGGGTATCACAATTATCATCCTAGTCAGCCCCCCGCCCCCCACACACACACACACACACACACACACACACACACACACACACACACACACACACACACACAGTTTCACCCCGACAGTCTGTGCTGAGTGCTGTACGCGAAATAACCAATCCTGTTTTGATAATACAGTATGCATCGTTGGCCTGTATCATTACCCAGGATCCCTAGATATTCAGATTTACACACAGGAACAGCTCGCATGAGAAGGAAATGTACTCACAACTGAATTGTACCCTGCGAGGAGCCTTTAATGGTGGCTTTTTAATGGCTTGTGTAGATTGCAGAGTGGCAGTGTATCGTCGTGACAGAGGAGATGGAACGAAGAGTAAAGAGACGTTACTCTCAATGTTCTTCCTAACTCTGGTGCGGCTGGATTGCAGTGTCCATGCAGTGAATTCCAAACATGAGGAAGGATTGAGCTTGTTAATCATTCCGGACAAGTCAGTGTACATACAGTCAAGGATCTCATAATTGCAGTTTTGAAACTTTTAAGAGATTCACAAAAACCTCTAGCTCCTTTTCAGGCGCTCAAAAGGCATGCATTAAGGCGTGTATTAAGACTAGGGGCGGGCGATATGACCCTAAAATAATATCGCGATATTTTAGGGTGCTTTTGCGATATATTTCAACAAGATACAATTGCAAAAAAAAATTGATTTTACACTTTTAACTACCTGACCTGGCGGCAGTTTTGACTTCCCTCGTACTCCTGGTGAAGCGGATTCGATTTGTTGTTACAGACCTTTTGCATAACTTGCGTATCACTGTAGTTTGTTGTACATCTGATATTTTGGACCAAAAGCACCTCCACCCTACCGAAGTCGCTCCCCTTTTCGGGAGAAACTCCTCCACCGCGGAACCCACTTTGTGTCGTATCACTTGCTCCGCCCATGAGTAATGGAAGTACTCCGACGTCGAAATATCAAGACGGATGCTTTATAGCGTCTCAAAATTATCGTCTCCTATCGTCTAATTAAGACCAATAAATACAGAGTACTGTGCAAAAGTCTTAGGCCACCATTAATTAGAATGTCGAGTCTCACTGGTTTCGCTACTGAGAAACGGAAACGTTATCTGAAACAACCGTTCTGTCTGTACTGATCTGCCATCTGTGCCATTTGTAATTTACTTTACCATCTTGCCATAAAGGCCTCCTGAGTGATTTTTTTTCCCCTACGCACTCTGTCTGATTTTATCAGTGAAAAATAAACCGAGCTCCTGTGTTGACTTTCTCTCACCTGGAAGCAGAAGCTTGAAAAATCAGTTTTGTGTGCGGAGGTGACTGGGACGAGTAAAGAAGTGCAAAGCTCAAAGCTGTCTGAACTTTTTTTTTCTCGGAGAGCTCCGTGAATCATTTAGAGCCAGCAGCTGCTTCTCGCCTCTGCTCCTCAATCGCTTAAGTGTTTCTGATGCAGGATTGGGCATCCAGTTGTTTTTGCTTTTCGTTCGTCACCATAGGAGACCATCATCTTACGCTCTTAATATGAACACGATTACAATCAGAACCTAGCAGGCTGAAGGCTCCATATCTCCATGTTAGTGTTGCTGGGTGTAAATGGCAGAGGATATTGTAAGGTCAGGAAATTATTTTATAGTCTCAGAGCTAGAAAACGGGCAAGATTGTGATCGAGTTGAGAAGGATTTAAAAAAGGTGATAAGAGAACTCAATATTAGTTCATGAGAATCGGATTTTTCTTTATGGCCTTGCTTTTATGGACTGTTCTCTTGTGTGCAAAAGCCCAACTGCAATTATGTTTCTGAATTAAATTACAGATTTAGAGACTCAAGGGGAATGTGAAAAGCTTAGAACCAGAAAGAGATTATGCAGGTAGTGAGGGACAAACAAAAGTCCACTTTGTTCAAAAGTTTGGCGTTATAATAGAATTAAATTAAAGGAGAATTAAATATTGCTATTGTTAGAATTTCATTCTAAATTCCAGTCTTGCCCCAGTCAGAGGCAGCGAACAGTACTGGAGGACAGTGATTAGCACAGTCACCTACCACCTCTGGAGGTCCAGACCTACACTGGCTGCTGCCTGTGTGTAGTTTGCATGTTCTCCCTTTGTCTGTATGGAATAAAATTAGAAAACATATAACTCCTGTTACTCGGAGATAAGGGACAGTTGAAAATGTTCCTGAGAGCCTGGGTTCAAATACTGGAACCCTGCAAGGGGTGTACCGATCTGTGTCCAGATTGTACCTCGGTCTACACACAGTGGATTCAGGTTGCTCGCGGTACATGGGAAATGCTAATGACCTGCCAGGCCTGGGTGAGTCTGAATGTGTGTGACCATATATGCGAGTCCATCAGCAGTCAACATCAAAAAAGTGCCAAAAGTGCCAAGCCAGGTGTTTGTATTAGTGCTGTGCTGGCAAGGCCGTACAGCGGAATAATTGGGCATGGAGATGCTAAAAGGCTAATTTAGAAACACAGGCCAAGGAAGATCAGATTTAATGGTAATAATCAGTAAAAACACAGGGCTGTGAGCAGTTGCTAAAAATAGACTTTAATTACACCTTTAACGTTATGGCCTAACTCCTCTCTCTGTGGATGATTTAATACAGTCTGTTTGCTCAGAGAATTTCACAATGTTGCGCTTGAATGGAAGCTGGAACCTGGTTTGCGTTTCTTCAGAAGGATTGCCAGTCAGTCCAAAAGAAACACAACGTTGCGAATAGCTGTTCATGTTGTACTGATTAAACAATAAAACAAGAGTCATCCTTAGCCTGCATGTCTCTAATAATCTGACATGGAAACCCCTCTCCACTAGATCCTCGACAGGGTTGTGGGACAGCCGATGCCTAGCAGGCACCGTAGGGTGCAAGGCAGGAACAACCTAGACAGAGCGCCAATCCATCATAGGGCACACACACTCACGGGCGCTTTAGATGCACCAATTAACCTAGCATGCATGTTTTGGGAATGTGACCAGAAACTGGAGTACCTGGGAAAAGAACCCACACAGACATGGAGAGAACATGCAAACTCCACACAGACGTGCTGCCCTGACATGGCAATTATGGTCTATGGTCGGGCGAATATAGGTCCCTGGCAAATGGGTGCATGTAGACGGCTGAAAATTGGTACACATGTAGTCAATATTAGTTCTAAAAAATGTAACTTGGCTGTGTATTGAGAATATTTTGGGGAATCTTTCAGAATGGGCGCACCTGCTGGTCCGCTAGAGGACGTTCCTGCACCAAGAGCTCCAGAGCTCGTGTTAGTGAGTGTCAAATCCTTTAGTCATTAATCATTAATCTAAATAGCGCCAATTGTTTCTCTTGCTAAAACTGGTCATCTTTAAGGTGGTTTAAATTAGAACAGGGCGCCAAAGTGAAATGCCAACGCACGCTCGTGTTAATGGAGAAGGATGTTTGTGTCTGCTCTGTGTGAAACCCATTAGCATGTCTAAATGCAGACCGAAACCTAGTTAAGGAACAGAGTTAGTACCTATTAGGAACTTTCACTTTTCCTCTTCATTCATGTTCTCAGGGGACATCTGTCAAGACCCTTTGGGATTAATTACTTTCCAAACCATCCGGCGTCTTTTAACACCCGTGCCACCTCTGACACTGATAAAATGCTGTCAGAGTATAAAATCAGATAACGAGAGCTGGATCTAAGCTAATTTAATCAGAATCCTCAGCGTATGTATATCATTATTCGGATTACATTTGGGTTCTGTAAACCCAACACGGCCTGTGGCTTTTATGGATCTGGTAACCCCAGAATTAAACAGAATTAAAAGCAGCGTGATGGCTACTGAGCATTTTGTGAAGACCCTAAAATGCATTATGGAATATTATGATGTCATAAAAGTTATTGAAATAGAAGACGCTTACGTCCCATCCTTCTGCAAGATTACGGCGTCCTACAGGCCAACCCTGCTGTCCTTAAACAAAGTCCACAGAGAACTGGTTTGCCAACTTTTATTAAGAACTTGGCGGGCTTGCACAGAAACGTGGAACGGCAAAAGTGAGCCAGGGCTCATTGTCCAACACCAGAAGCTGACCTCCCAGACATGTTCGAGAGGAAATCCCTTTTAGAAATACAAAAGGGCTGTTGTTGTGAATGTAATTTGTTGCGTGTGCACAAACCTACATGAAGCAGCAAGCTTAAGTTGGACCTGACCTTTAAAGTCAGCATCATCCACACAAACAGACGTAACTCATGCAAACGGAGCGTGGGTACATCTGCAAACGTATTTTCAGTGTCTGCCATTTGTAAGACCTTCCGAACAAGGCGATAAAGCACAGCAACGATGCTGACTAAACAAAAGTGGCGTGCAAATTTACACGCGTCCAGGTAAGAAAGAGATTCAGAAAGAGAACTATGAAATCAGTGGCGAGTAAAAGCCTAGGTCAGGAGTGAAAAGACGGATCCATAACAATGTGCAGGTTAATCGAGCTGTCAGAGTAAAACACTATTTCTATCTGTTTGAAACCCCACAGCGCAACATGAACACCGATTTTTCACCAAACAACTGAGAGACGCAGAAATATCTAACAGGCAGGTGCTCCGAATGCTTTTTCGACTCTGTTCTCGCTATTATTTCAGGTTATCCTGAACCATAGGCCATCAGAACATGACAAGGAACGCTGCTATGCTGTTTGCCCGGTGGGCGTCCAAAACTGTTTCTGGTGCGTCGTGAATCCAGATACAAAGCTATAAACCCTCGTCAATTAATAATATATAGTACTTTCCGCCAATCCCGGTTTTTAAATTAACACCAAAAAAACACACAGCACTGTGCAAAAGTCTTAGGTCACCATTAAATCTGTCGTTTTAACAATGATATAAAGACCACACATAATTGTATTGGTCTATGTGTATACTATATAAACTCTTTCCCACTGGTCTTCAGTCCAGTCTTTGTGAACATTAGAATATCTTACCCTTTTCACCCTGTTCTGCTTCTGAAAAAGTTTCTTTTGTTTAAAGCTTCCAATCAAGCTTCTTTGGACAGCAGAAGGGTCAACTTGAAATCCGGATGAGGCTTCCAGATACAGCTATTGCTCAAGTCGCATTAAATATTTGCCACAAGGGCCTTTAGAAGTTGTTTTTTTAATACTACGTACAATTTTTATGGGTGCATTTTAATAAAGAGAATGGGAAATAACTATAGGTTGCCGTTCTGTTGTTGCTAAAACAATGGCTTTAACGGTGGCCCAATACTTTTGCAGAGTTGATCATGTTTAACTTGTATTTAGCTATACTGCATAATGACCTTGGGAAAAGCTTTGAGGAATTAAACACAAATTGTTTAATAATGTATTACAAAACATGACAACATGGGGCTGTGGGCCGCCAAATAAATACATAAATAAACATAGGATCGACTGTGGTAATTAGAACACTAAACTGCAATTAGAGTGTCGCGGTGACATATTGGTTAGTGCAGTTACCTCACAGCTGCAGAGATTCATGTCCGAACCCTGGCCCAGTCCAGTGGCTGCCTTATATGTCCTTACCATGTCCCTGGTTTCCTCCGGATACTCCAGTTTCCTCCCACATTCGAAACGTATGCACTAAATGAATTACTGTTTCTGGAGCGTTCCAGAGTGACCAAGTGTTTGTGTGTCTGTGTGCCCTGTAATATACTGAAGCCCTGTTTTGGTCCCTTCTTTCACCCTGTGCTGCCATATAGGGCCCTCCCATGACCATGAATTGGATTAAGTAGGTATGGAGAGTAAGTGAACTGCAGTTTGATTGATTCATGAGTTTCTCTGGGTGATATTTTTGGTAAGGCTTGTATTATTCCTGCCATTACGGTGTGGCTGTACTGTACCCAAGCACGTTTGACCCCCAGAGTGTGGTATGACTACTGCGATTGCTCAATACCGTGCCCAAGGACGGTATGCTGAACCACGGTCATGCTGGCTTAAAAAGGTGGGCTCGGGCACCGTACACTTGAAGTGCTATCGCTAACGTCAGCTGTCAATTCTTTCATCAAGAGTAGCCGAACATTATGTTGAAAAATGTTGTATAATCAGCAAATCTAAAAGAGTACGAGAGGACGTTGAGCCAGTCAAAAATATTCTAAAGGAAACTATTGTGCAATTTTCTTTAAGGGCATTACTACAGGTAGCAGCAAATGCTAACAGGTAACCAAATGTGCCATTTAGCTATGTAACAAAGTTCATTTAGTGGCATATGAAAGCATAAATACAATAAAACGCATACTCACAGTCGCAGGAGAACCAATAATATTAACTACAGATGAGTAAGGACAGACCAAAGCATGGTGCAAACGCTTCGAAGCTCCGTACGGTCTATTACGTACGGTCTTTAATGGTGGCCATTCGCGCCATTATTTGGTCTATGTTCCTGTTCTGATGTGGACTCTTAACACATCAGGGTTAGTCTCATTAGGTTTAATGGCACAAACTCTAAAATCTCGCCGAGTACAAAATAAACACTGGTTATATGCACCTGATGCTAGTCCTTTCAAATCGCACGTTTCTCTAGACCCTGCTGTGGAAATTTACTGCCCCCCAGTGGTAAGAACCAGTCTGTGCTGCTCGAAGTGTAGGAGAACTAAATAAGGGTTCTCCTCCTATTCACGTACACTCACCTGCCACTATTAGGAACACCTCCTTTCTTCTACATTCATTGCCCAGTTGATCGATTCAGCTTTCCATATTGATGCACCGTGTGGTTCTACAATTACAGACTGTAGTTATTTTGCTCGTCATGCTTTGTTATTCGTCCTGTATTTTCTACGGTCACTGTGGTCATTTTAAAATAACCAAAGAGTATTTATACGGTAAGTGGAAAGGATAAAATAGATCATTAGGATAGTAATACTAATAAATTTTAAGTGAGATGTATCTAATAAAGTGTCAGGTGGGTATATATGCTGCAGAGTGGAAATGCTCATTATGCCTTTCCTTGGTCTGGGTTTGGACTTAATGAGAAAACTATTAGGAATAGATTATGGTAGATGTCATAAAGCGCTTTTGTAAGCCACTCTGCATAAGGGCGTCTGCTAAATACGGTAAATGTAAAACTGGTAATGGAATAATGACACAGATAAGTGCCCAAATTAGTGATGTTGTTTTGCTTTTAATATATTTGAAGGTTAACAGTACCTCTGTGGTAGATATATTGCCCCTTGTATGAGCCTTTTGGGCCAGTAGTAACACTGTATATGTAGCTGGTTTATATAGGAAATATATAATGTGTGTTTTCTGTGATTCTTTGTTTCTACAATTAGACATTGTAAGAATTGCCAAGTCTGGGTTCACACGTCCCCATTTTAGCAGCAGGGCACATTCATTGCAGGAAGAAAACAGTGATAGTCGTAATGCCAAACAGCTTAATTAACCAACATTGCAGCACCTCAGATTACTAACACTGTAACACTTCGCCATTATTAGCAAAGGCTCTACAAATTCAAGCAATGATTCTGTTCCCATGCAGGAACAGGAGGCTTTTAAAATCGCCTGTAGAATCTGTGGAAACATGCTGCCCCCCAGTGGTGATCATTATGTAGTTCAGGTCCCAAGCATGATCCAAGTAGAACAGAAATAAGGAAGGAGCATTCAAAAGAGGCACAGCATATAAAATATATGTTCTTTATACACTAGCATGCATGTATGTAAGTACGTAGAGAAACAGGTGGACTACAATCTGTAATTACAACTATAAAATGAAATTTACAATAAATACAGTCTTACAATCCAAGCAATTGTGAGTTAAGGGCCTTGTTCAGAGACCCAGCTGTGGCAGAGGTGGGATTTGAACCCTGGTCCTTCTGGTTCATAATCCAGTACCTTACTCACTAGGCTACCACAGCAGTTATATGCAAAAGAGCACTTAATAAAGTATATGTATGTGTTCATATATTCATCCCATCCATGCATTATCTTCCGCTAGATCCACCCTGGAAACTCTGGGCACAAGGGCAGGAACAACCCTAGAAGGGGTGCCAATCCATCGTAGGGTACACACACACACACACACACACACACACAGTCATGCACTAAGGGCCACTTTAGAGACATCAATTAACCTAACATGCATGTGTTTGGACTGTGGGAGAAAACCCACCCTTAAATATGAAACATTCATGTAATGAAATGTTTCTCTAAGAGAACACCGTTGCTTGCTTTCCCTGAAAATCTCACACACACTAACACCATCTGTCCAATGAATGCAGCGCGCAGGATGGCAAGTGTGAAGTGAACTTTTGTTCAAGCTCACATCTCCTCCTGATGGACTGAAATCGTTCCATCTGCCACGTCAAAAGAAGCAAACATCCATTTATTTTAGCTGCTTGAGGCATATGTTGGAATTAAGAAAAGCAGGAGTTTATTACTGTCACATATGCTCAAATCCAGGAGCTCGGATAATGACATTACAGTTCACTGGCTGCAGTCGTATTTGTAAAATTTCTCACTGTTCAAATCCATATTGTAACAATCCAAGCAAAGAACAAATGCAAATACAGTTGTACGAGACAATAAAACATATATATTTTTTACAAATTGTTCTAGTATGATATGTATTATTATTTAAGTGTGTCTTGGACATCAGACTCGAATGCAGTCATTGATAAAAAATAAAAAAACACGTAAAAACCCACATCACCCGCGACCACCCGTCTTATGTAAATTGGCTCTTGCCACAAGATGGTGTAAATGTGCTCCCCTGCGGATCTCAGAGGCTACTTTTGGGTAGTATACCTTTTGGTAAGAGATTGTGGACTGCAAGCCATGCATCTACGACACACACACACTGGTACCATAGACTTAGAGAGAGAGAGAGAGAGAGAGAGAGAGAGTCAAAAGACACAGGACACCGTTTTATTTCAGAAACAAAAAGGAAAAATGATATATCTGAATACCCCAGCAAGTAATGGGTGAGGGGGCCTATCTTTTAGGCTATGTCCAGGACATGGCCATCATCTTGAAGCCCAAATATTGTGGTGGAAAGTGGTCACCAAAGAAGATGAGAAATTGCTTCAGAAATCGATTGCCGCAATCAGATTTGCAATACAGTTTTAACTCGCTTGTGGCGAAGGTTACGTTCCAGGACCACCTGCGATAAACGAAAATCCGCGAAGTAGGGACCCTCTATTTATTGAAGTATTTCTACACTATCTTAGCCGTAGAACTTGCAGAACGTTTGGGTTTCATCGCAGGGTTTAAATTAATTCAGTCTATAATGAAACTTTCCCAAACAGAGAACACGACAGCGCAGATAAAAACTCGTCACGTCGGTAAGTAGCGACTCAGGCGGCCGACGCTCTGGTCTTACTTCTCGTTTTTGGTGAGTGTTCATCCGCTGAGTAAATACTCTATTTACTGTAAATAGTAATATTTTATGATTTGTAACATTCCTATATTGTTAGAATTCATATTTTTAGTATATTGTTTATACATTTTTTGAGTTCATCAAATACATGTACATGTATACGCTAACTATACCACACGTACTACGCATGTGCAGATCGAGTTCCGCAAAAACCTGCGAAACAGCGAAAAAGCCGCCACATATTTTCCCCATTAATATTTTTTGGAAACCTGAGTTTCCAAATGCACGCGAAAGGTGAACCGCCAAAGTAGCAAGGGAACGCTGCATTTGCCAATTCGAAAGTTATCAAAACAAAACGTGTTTGAAGATGGAAGTAATGATTGTGATGTCCGGGGAAGGCAGCTGCAGTATCATAGCCACAGACTAACTGACACCCAGAAAAAACACAGCTCTCATACAGTAATTTCAGAGAAACCAATACTCTGTACATTTATATACACATCATATTATCGCAGAACTAAAGACATAGTAAATAAAGGGTTCACAAATTTTCAGGTCCCACTGTACAGTACATATGCATAAGGGATCAGGGTATAAGCTGAGGTAGCATTTACGTTCGTGCTTCTTGTTTTTTTTTTTTTTGCAGTGAAGGCAGTTCGGGGTTCTGAGTAAGCTTGTTCAAACAACACATTTTAAGTGGATTAGGTTTGCACAGATGTCTAAGTCAACATTTGTCAGCAGCCTAATACAGATGGGCTACCAAACATAAGAGGGTAAACACTTGTTTCCTTAACACACTGGCATCAATCAACCTGCACCTGAATAAAACAAGACTATAGACGCACCATCAGATGGTGTAAGCTACGGACTAAAACATACACCGTATTTTTGCAACAGTGAAAATATTTGTTGTGGAATGAAATTTATCAGCATTTAAGATTAACGTCCAAGTTTGTATTTGTCATCTGAAATAAAAGGGCTGGATTTGTGCCTCACAATACCATAATCCAGTACCATATGGAGGACCAGATTGCATAGACAGAGTAATCACAGTTTAAAATGCAGCACAAACTGTTAATCTGGCAGAATAATATATTAACAGTTAAGCAAATCACAGATAACCCGTACTTAATATAGTCTATTTAAAAGTCAAACTATCAAACTTGCACCTTTCACGTTACAAAATCCATAGACAAATAAATGTTTGTGGACATAAAAATGTATGGTATGAGGTAACAGTGTGGAGTTTACCCCCACATTTGACTCTTCAACACGCTTCGTTCTTCTTGTGAAAAATAGTCTTTCCACTAGATTTTGGAACACGACTGTGAGGTCTGCTACTGGAACTCACGTTTGGCTTTCCAGAAGATTTTTAAGGTGCCTGATGGAGCTCAAGGTCAAGGTTCTGTGCAAGACGAGGATCACTGGGGTGTCAGCTATGAAGTTTGTTTAAGGAAATTTCACTTTGCATTTTGACTAAGGGCAACAGGTAGAACAGGGAGGTCCTGGTGCTGCAACTGCGACCCCTGTCAGGCACCCTGTTCAGGGTATGCTCATTGCACCCTGTTAATTTTGGCATAGATTCCTGATCCCTAGCAACCCTGACCAGAATACCAGGGTTAGAAATGTGTGATAAAAGTAATAATAACGTTATGATGAAAATATATAATATAATATAATATGTAAAACACAACAAGATAATGATGTATTTGTGTATACTATGACAAATGTGAAGCTAGAAAGACTAGTTAAAGATAAAAGTAGATGAAAGTGAGAATTTATTATAATGATGACTAAGTCACAGTTACCAGATAGACCTATAAGTTATGTTATGTCAGTGAAATATTCTACCGATTGGGTGCCAGCTCCGTCCCCAGGACATTAAATACATAGATAAGTAACTGTAAAAAAAAATGTAAGCAGAGTCCTGCACAGTGAAGGTATATAATTGAAAACATTACTATAAAAAATAAATTGATACTTTTGGCATTTTCCCAAGGACTCCATATCCAATCTATGCCTTATGTGTTTTCGTAAGTAGTCCACGATATTTGACTCTAAAACACACCTTTCAGTCATGTCCCCGGGATTTTATTTCACCCTGACACCCTAACATATTGTTGTGAACATAAATTCAGGGAAAATTCAAAAATTAAGGAACATACCACGAGTCACACTTTCAGTAAGATGTTCTGAAGACCATGAGAAGAACAAAACCAAAAGTTCTGTCTTCTTTTTTTCTTTTTTTCTTTTCATTATATTGTAACTATAAAATCTCAACCCTGTTACATAAATGATTTTTAGATGTTATTTGTTTATTGTCATTTTTTAGTAGCACATTAGACTGTGCCCATTGCCCTAATGCTATTAGTAAAGATGCTGTTATGTGGTTATATATTAAATACGATATTTGCAGTAATGATGTGCGGATAACTCATTTAAGACACATATTACGAGTAACAGGAGGAACCTTGTAAAACAAATAGGCTATACGATATAAAATTGCCCTAAGACTCACCAGTACATATTATGAACAGCTAAATACGAGTGTTCTTAATGTAGTGTAACAATAAGCAAATGGCACCCATCCGGCCGAATTACAGTGCGCGTACGCGTGCAGACTAAACTACATTTCCCAGCATGCATCATGCGTTATCCACCCCCTCCGTCTCAGCCGGTGTATCTGGATACAAAGTCAGCTTGATCTGACAGTCCGATCCATGGAGACGCAATAGAGCGATAGGCTTTGACAGGAGGAGGCACGCGAAGATAAAAAGGGTCACACAGATTTTGTCGTTATACCGGTGATCGTCAGAAACGGGAACGATCGGGATGCTGGAGGCCAAATGATAGAGACGGAATGTCACGCCCGAGGCTGCTGCGCTCGTCAGGATGGACTGTAAAGGGATCCAAGCAACTGCAAACAGGAATATCAGAGGAGGGGAATATGCGCGGACATGAATTTGAACTTGAGGACTGATTGAGGATTATAAATAAAAGAAGAGCTTGTTTATATTATTATTATTATTATTATTATTATTATTATTATTATTATTATTATTATTATTATTATAAGATGGAGGAATGATGCGTCCGTATCTTTCTTCTCCATCTTCTTTCCTATCGCTCGTTATTTTACCTTCAAACGCGCCCTTTCTTTTCCTACTGGAGCGACATTATTCATGACCAGGCCTGTAGATGTGGCCGTGTCTCCCTGACTAGGTAAGAAATAACCATAATAATGCGACAATCAAAAGCAGGTCATGTATGATCTATGTATGCAGGCATCTATGCAATGTTCCGGCTATGCAGAGTTAATACCGGGTGGATGGTGAGTAAACCTCACCCATATCAGTGCATGTCCTGAATAGGAACCTGTAGCCTATTTACATATATTACACATGCAGGTAAGGGAGCTAAAGGTTTACATGGACAAGGTGAAATGTATGGCGCACCCATGAAGCAGTGATCATTGATCCATATTTTTTTTCTTGAGGATGATTAGGAATGTCCAGTGGCATGGATGGACATGGTGTTGTGATAGATTTGAGATAGTCACAAACTCTATGATTATGTCCCGGATAGTTAAATCCCATTGTTTGTAGCGTCATTCATGACCAAAACCTGTTGATTAAAGAGTACTTTAAGACATGACATCCAATATATTGATCTGTTATACAGATGGAAGCAGTTCTTCCGAGAACTTCTGTATCATGAGACTAATTATACAGAAAAGAGACAACAAGTTCCCCAAGGCTTGCATATTTTGAATTAATGAATCCAATTCTTCTAAATAAAATAACCGGACAGCTGTGGCTTTACAAGCCAGCTAAGTGACTCTTTACGGGATTCTGTGCTGTTCAGCAAAAGGACACAATTAGGCCCATACCGTGGCCTTTGACTTTAAACCGTAGACCTTTTCCACACTTTGAAAGGTGTGAAAGTGCCATTCTAGATGTTAACGCACAGGGACCCAGCCAGTAAGGGCAGTGCTTGGGCACTTCATCTGCTTCTAAAGGCTTGATTTTGGTCACCGTGTTCCTGCATGGATTTTGCATATGAGTCGACCGAGGTCGTCCCCCAGCTGTTGAGACCGCACCGCTGATCTGCGGGTCTTGAAATGGACCCTAGGCTTGGCAATTCAGGTCGCAGGGGAGGAGGAAACTCCACTCTGCGACCCTGCACCGGGTGCGGAGGTTCCTGTGGAGCGCCACGCCCGTCGGTCATGTTACCCAATCACACCTCTACCAGTTATGCAGAGAATGGCAGCAGCTGGAACTTGCCCGGTCTGTCCCCGGTTGCCAGCTCACCTGATTCCCAAATCCACCAGCATCATGGAACCTACTGGACTGCCATGTTCGACTACGAGGCGGCAGCGGAGGAGGAGCTCACTCTGAGGCGTGGGGACCTTCTAGAGGTGCTTTCCAAGGACTCCAAGGTGTCTGGTGATGAAGGATGGTGGACGGGCAAGATCCAGGACAAGGTGGGAATCTTCCCCAGCAACTACGTGACACGCAGCGACACCACGTTACCCCCTGGAGCTGTCCTGGTGGGTGGTCCGCTTGAGATCGACTTCTCTGAGCTGTGTCTGGACGAGGTAATAGGAGCAGGGGGCTTTGGGAAGGTGTATAAAGGTGTGTGGAGGGGCGAGGAGGTGGCCGTGAAAGCGGCCCGTCAGGACCCAGATGAGGATATCAGCGCTACAGCAGAGAGTGTGAGGCAGGAGGCCCGGCTCTTTTGGATGCTCCATCACCCAAACATCATTGCCTTGAAGGGCGTTTGCCTTAAGGAGCCTAATCTTTGCCTCGTAATGGAATACGCTCGAGGTGGGGCATTAAACCGGGCACTGGCGGGGAAGAAGGTTCCTCCAAGGGTACTGGTTAACTGGGCGGTGCAGATCGCTACTGGCATGGACTACCTGCACAACCAGACCATTGTTCCCGTCATCCACCGGGATTTAAAGTCCAGTAACAGTAAGTACATTTTTATTAATGCTTTTTTATTAATTTCATTTGGATATCTTTATTTGAGCTCAAGTACATGGTTTGTGTACTGCCTCCATGTAGGTTACTGCTTGTAACCTTACTGCTCCTGTCATGCAGGGGCATCCCTGATGACCAGACAAACAGATGATACAGGAATGCGACTCTAAAGGCAATTTGTCTTGCCTCAAAACTATACTGAATGAGATATATTATGAATGGAATTTCACCACATGGTTCCAAAAAACGAAACAAGACGAACAAAATATCAGTGAGTGCTGAAGATGTTTTCGCTGCTTGTAGAAACCCCACATTTTGAGACTTCCACTTTCACCATCTCATACAAGAGTGTAAAGACCACGATATAAAATAACGTTTCATTTTTGCTGTCTGAAAAAACTGCGTTTGTTGAACGATGCAATTTTATCCAAATAAATCATGTGGAAAAAATCAACGGGTAATGACCTTAAAAGCGATGACACAGGGATCTGAAGTGGGATCACGCTAGAGCATCAGTTCATAAAAAGCTTTCTTGGTTCATAGTCGACCAGCAACTAGGTTCGAATCCTGGCCTGGCCACTGCTTATGTGCAGCGTGGAGGTTCTCCCAGTGTTTTTATTTTCTTTACTCCAGGTACTTTGGTTTTCTCTCACAGACATGAGTTTTGTCAACTTGCGTCTCTCAAATGTACCAGTGTGAGTGTATGTGTAGGATGCGTGTGCATGCGCCCCTCATATATATGATGTTATATTTATGGGTTATATTAACATTCTTTACTCAGACACTCTGAAACCACCTTGCCACCCCTTGTGCTACTATACTTGCAGGTGTGTTGATTAATTTGCGTAGGCCACGTGCCAGTTGCGGTGCCCTGCGGAAAAGATTATTTCTGGACAGCACACTGTAAAAGTGCAACGACTGTCCTGAAGAATGTGCACGTCTAATTCTAAAATCATAGTCATATGAAGTGGTTTAATATCAAATCTTCCTAAAATCCTTAAAGTTGTGCCGTACTGCAGTGATGGCCTGGATAGCAGGCCTGTGCAATGCTGCGTCCCCTCCATGTCTACATGGGTTTCCCCATGGTTTTCCCGAATCAGCTTGGCTACTCTACCTTGCTCCTTGGTCTGAATCACTGGACAGTTCATCGTGGGACACGGTGTACTCCGGACCCTACTCCTCCGCTCACAAATAGGCTCACAAGGCTATTTTTGGTACTTTGTGACACTTGTTGTTAGTTGCAGGTGCTGTGTGCTGTTTGTAGAGGATGAAGCATGGTAAGGAGTGTACAGTGTGTAAATCAGCAGTGTTTCAGTGGGGGAAGGGAATGTTCCACACTAGATGCTGAGTGTACAGGTTTTTCAGTTACAGCGATGCTGTAGGATGTTGGATGTGAAGATATTTGGATCAGTAAACAGTGAAGCAGGATCACTCGGAGCAGCAATGCCATTTCCTACAGTCTGACTGCCACTTGTTAGAGTCAGACTGTCTTACTGCCCCTTCATATAGACTTGATCTTTTTTTTTCCTTACAGTTTTATCACTTCTTACACGCCTTATTCCCTCTCCCTCTTACTGTCCCTTACAGTCTTACTGCCTCCTCACAGTCTAAATAAAGTTCTGTCCATCTATCATCTAAAGCTATGTCCATCTATGTTCTACCATGTTCATTAAACATGGGATTTCTTAAATGTTTCTGTTGTTTTTCTCCCCGTTTTGTCACAGTAAACTTCTAGATGCAAATCCCGAGCTTTCACATTTGTATTAAAGATAAATATCCTAGCTGTCAGTTTCTTCACCTGAATGAATCAATTCTGTTTTACAAACAGTTGCCAAGACAGAGTTAAACGGCACCGTCTCAAATTATTCCACCACCCTATGTTGGACGTGAAATGGCAGGACATGCACCCAATTATTCATTTCTATTCACCTGTTCATAGTCAGTAATTGTTTCATTAACTGGTTATTTAACACTCAATGGCTGTAAATTGAAAAGCTTGTTACTTTATAGCTAGTGGTTTAAGTAGGAAATAGGCATCATTTGGGACAGGGCCGATAGTCTCGTCGATAGTGGCAGACTTAACGGACTGGCTAACTTAGCAGGATAGCTAACGGAGAAAAGGCAGTGAACTCTACCAAACAATTTGTGCCAGTTCAGGTAACTCTCTGCAAGTTGTTGAAGTATCTCATGGTATTACCGTACGTTTTTTACGTTTTTACCGTACGTCTTAATCCCATCCTAAGGTATTGCTGACCTTACATTCATACAGCATTCATACATTTTACACTCTTACTGTCTCTGTTCTTTCTTACAGTCTCAACAATCTTGAGGATTAAATAATTTAGATGATGTGGCATTTTGAAATACAACAAAGGCACATCTAGGGTTAGGGTTAGGGTTTAAGTTTGGGTTTATGGAGATAGGATAAGGTTAAGGAGGCCAACTTCTCATTTTGACTAACATCTGGATGACTTTTACAGCAAAGAACGACCAAGAAGCCTTTCAGAAATGGGACGCTTTATGCCTCATCAAATGTGCAGTTTGTGTGTGGTTCAGGACATTAGGCTGTGAAGATATAGAGTTACACTTCTGCTTATTTTCCAGGTGCCTAGAGCTCAGATATCCTCTTCAAACTACGCCGCACTTGGCACTAGCAGTAACAGAGAACGAATCCAAACCCTGCAGCCTCTTCCCGGCACCCCATCACTATACCGTATTCATCCTCCTTTATCCCTCACAGAAATAGGAATGCGTGCTGTAGGGGCGACGATCAAGTTCGACGCCTTTACTGAGAATATTGTGAGCATTTAGAAAACCTAATATTTTAATTGTAGATCAACACCCGGTGACATCATTAGCATATTAGATGTTAGCATAATATGGCTTTAACAATTTGTTTATTCATTTTTGCGCATCATAGACCAACGTCATCATGAATCATGAATTAGAATGCAATGGTTTGAAATAGTTGCATTTTTTAGCTTGGAATGAAACAACATGTTGCTTGTGAGGAGGTTAGCGGTGTTTCCAATTCAGATCGGAATTGTTTGCTTCAGGATATTACTGTTTTTCATGGAGGCATATAGTTTCTAGGAATGCATTAAATCATTTGCTTTAAAACAGAACTAGTCTGTGTTTGAAGATTAAGAGTGTGGTTCAACATATTAGCATTTTAGCTAGGTACAGATCTGAGCTGGTAAGCTAATGAGCTTGTTAGCACAGCCATGAGGATTTGAAATCAAACTTTAAAGTCTTAATGCGCTAATTGCACTCAGTGGTAATAAAATACTACTGTTTTACACAGTTTTAACAAAGCATGGCTTTTATATGATGCCTAAATGAGGTTCATTTAAGCAGTGATTCCTTTCTTCTCCATCTCCACCAGGAACACATACCTAATAGGAACAAAGATTTCAGTTGTTTTTTTTCTTTTCTAAGTTGTTACAGGAAAACCCGACCTTTAAAACAGTTTTTAAAGTTTTATCTATTATGTTCTTATGCTGACACAAGCTCACATTTCTCAGCTCTGAATCGTCACTACAGAGAATTTTTTTGAGAAGCTGTTAACCTTTAAACTGGAGCTGGTCAAGCTTTATTCCTCTTTGACTAAAAACATTTCCACATAAGCTCTCAAATCTATAGCCTATAGTTTATTTAAAGGCTTTAATACAGGACGATATACAGTAAATGCATTAGACAGCTTTAGCTTCAGTTTTAGACCCTGACCTAAAAGAATATTAATAAATTAAATGGGACTGTGATGGACTAGAAGGTCCAGGGTTCCAATTGGCATCCCACAGTTTGATCCTCGAACAAGATTTGCAATCTAGAATTGCTTGGATTGTAAGACTATCAGCTGTAAGGCACTCTGGATAAGGATGTCTGCTAAAATCTCGGGGCGGTATGTTATTGGGAATAATTAATTTTGAAATATTTCCTCATTTTTGTGAGCAGGATATGTAGTTTCCCTTCAGTCAAGAGATAGACTAAAACTTATTTGGTATCCACAAGAGGAAACAAGGAATCTTCTGGTATTTTAATAGACAGAAAGACGCTGGCTTGGGTGGCTCATTACTTCCAACCAGTGCTCTAACTTCTGAGGCTACCTGGTTAGTATACCAACTCGCAAGGTTAGATCTGTCTGTTATTGAGCTGATTCCTGGTATGGTAGAAATCTAATCCAAAGTGTGTTTGGTGCATTCATAATGCAAAGTAAGTCCAGGCATGAACTTGAGTATAAAGGTCGTGTGTTTATACGTGTGTTATGGCTCTCCAGAGGCTCCCGAGTCTCAGAGCTCCTTAGGTCAGGCTGTCGTGTCTGTGGTCATGTGACAGACCAAGTTTATCCCCTGAGAGCTATCATGCAAGTGTCTTCTAACATTTGTTACAAAAGGTTGACCTATCTTTGTATGTATTTTACAGTCCTCTTATATCTGACTTCTCCCCTGTCTGTTTTTTTCTGTGTGGATCAACAGTTATCTCAAAAATTGCTCCAGAGAGAAGGCAGAAAGTATCGCGGGTCAGAATTACCTGTCACAACCTCCCTTCAGCAAGCGCTGAGTCATGCAGGACACACTTAGCATAAGTGTCCGAGTCGTATGAGCGTAAGAGAATTGAACATTGTCATGGAATTATAGTAGATTCTGCTAAAGTTGGATCCCGAGGCAAAACCAAACCAGTCACATAACGAAAGCACTGCAATCATAAAGAGGGGGCTAATTTTAACCCACAACACTGCAACTAGGATAATCTGATTACTGTGACCTCTTTTACAGTGATGTCTCTGGGCGAACCAAAAGGCTACACACTCGGGTCAGTCCATATCAGCTCCTGAGCTGAGCTCACACCATGCTTAAGTTACCTGCACTAACAAAAACAAAAGCATGCGCCTCAGCATGGGTACAGGAATCAATTTGAGGGGTGACTCAGCGCAGGGTAACGCTAAACCACCTGATCATGTTCCCCAATTTACTCCTAAGGCAGGCTGTTACCAGAATCGTGCAGGAGCGACAGTCAGTGGCAGGATAACACGAAACGCACACGACACACGTTAATACAGCAGGACAGAGGAACGTGTACAATGTCAAAAGTGTCCGATCATATTCAGTTCTGAAGGTATCCGAATATTCAGGTTGTCATGTATACAGCATAGTCCAATCTAGAAATCAGATGAAGAACTCCGTTAAAGAGAGCTGGGTTTTACATCAGTAATCAGATTTCTCAGAGCGTATATACCCATACTACGGTTTCAATCGGCTTTCTCTGTCTGTGCATGCACGCTAACGAGTGTAACGTGGTTTGCTAGGATGGTTAAATCGTTGAAACTTCACAACCTTCTAGATTAGTTTTCATGGGCCTGGTTGTTTTTTTTTCTCAGGATCTGGCAGCACCTGTTAAAAGAGATTCAAATTTGGTATAGGCTCAAGAAAAGTGTGGGAAGAAGAATTTAACGAGTTAATATTAAAGTTTACATCACACCTTTTTTTGTTATTAGCTGGTTGAAAAGCAGAGCTCAGATTATGAGGTCACGTAAACCCAGAGGCTTCTGATTGTCAGATTCTCATTAGTTAATGATTGTGAAAATCTGATTTTGGCTGTTGTCACATTTTTCAGTGCATGTAATCACACTCGCTGTAAATGTACCCGCCATGGTACAACAGCGGCCACAAGTAACTAGGATAGGATCTGAGGGCTGGGTCAGAACCCCAGCGTCAAGAAAGTTCAGGATGGATCTTGGTTACAACGAAGGTCTAGTACAAAAACGAGGCGCACAGCATTTTACAACGCCGTTACCTCGACATTATTCCCGTATAATTGAGGCGTTCACTACGCTGCTTGACAGAAGCAGGATACAAAGTCTGTAGAGCAACGTGAATAAACTTTAGAAAAGTCAATAAGTCTCGTAAGTATTGTGCTTCTTAATTCAGTGACAAGTACTGATTACTAGGATCGCACAATAAGTTCCATATTCATGCTTTAACTTCCAGTACATATTAATCAACTGTTAAGAGTTGAACGTTAACCACCCACTTCAGTCACAGTCACAGTCCATATTCCGAAGACATAGGTTAGGTCAGGTGGCAGCTCAAAAATGTCCCAGTGGTGCCATTTACAGGGCTGTTTCCCACCTTACACCCTGTGCTGCTGGGTGGGCCCCACACCCGGCGACCCTGGGCCGAATTAAACGGATAAAGAATGTCGATACACTTAGGAAAAAACTCTTAGGGTCTCATGTCAACAGTGCTAGTGTGGCAGTGCTGGGACTCGAACCCTCAACCTATAGGCCCATGAACCACATGTATGTATGTACCACCACAGCCCTGTAAATCCCTCCAGCACATGACTGCAAAAGTGGTTTACATGGTCCCCTAACTGCAAAACAATTAACCTTTACAAAAAGCTGTAAAGTAGATCTTCTCCTGCTCCACCCTTTGAAGAACTTGAAGATTTATATTTCATGTCCAGCATCTGACCAGGCAGAGATTAAAACTGTTCTAGTGGCAAAGGGTAACCCAAATCTTTATTAAAAGTTTCATTTAAGTGTCTTGCTATTAATATTAATATCCTCTCTATAAATATATAGCCATATGTGGAAACACAGACTTGGTCTGTGTTTAGGTTAATTAACCATAACATACTTTGAAGTGGGTGCTTGGCTACCCTACGGGGAACTAAGATTTAACAGCCTTGCCCACCAGGGAGAAGTTGGCAGTACTGGGGCTTAAGTCCTCATCCTTCTGCTCAGTAGTGCAGTCCTTTAAGAAAGGACCACATTTCTGGATAAGCCTGTCAGGACATCTGCCTGGCTCTGATTGGCTGCGTATGTCATTAAATACAGTATACACCTGAGATATAGGTGTGTCCCAGAATGGGCAGTACAGCGGTGGCAGGATTCCAAAGAAGTACCAAACCACAGGAACATTAGAGGTTCTTATATATGTTATATATGCATAGGTTTTGCAGGTTCACATTATAGAAATAAGAGAGGGCTAGAGCAAGTGAAGAGAGATATAAACACATATCCAGAGGCAGAGAATTCAACAGCATAGCAACAATGACCCCTTTATGTCTAAGACAGAATTGGGTTTACAATGACAGGAGCCGCTGCCAGCTGGGGGAGGGGACAAGGACTAGGCCGATGGGATGGAGAGAACGTGCGGATACACGGAGTGGACCTTGTACACATGGGAGCCCAAACACACTAGGGAATGTTTGCAAACTGCATGTGGACGTAAAAAAGACTTTGAGTTCAATGAAACTGAGGCCACTGAGCGATAGGGTGACCATTAAACCAGACGTGTGATATGCTGGTACGAGGACGTACTTTGACAGCAGTTCGTAGGGATAGAAATAATGGTGCTCAGGGCTTCTGGTTGGCTTCACAGTTACCTGGGGATTCAAACCCTACCCAGGCCTGCGATAGACAGGCATCTTGTCCAGGCCACATTTACGCTAAAGATGATCTGATGGGTTGGAGGTAAACACATTACTAATGAGGGAGTATGGATACTACTGAGGGAGTAGGGATACTAATGAGGGTGTATGGATACTACTGAGGGAGTAGGGATACTAATGAGGGTGTATGGATACTAATGAGGAAGTAGGGATACTAATGAGGGAGTATGGATACTACTGAGGGAGTAGGGATACTAATGAGGGAGTATGGATACTACTGAGGAAGTAGGGATACTAATGAGGGAGTATGGATACTACTGAGGGAGTAGGGATACTAATGAGGGAGTATGGATAC